>JAGDQP010013449.1:0-42391 GCA_022664845.1 Lepisma saccharinum
CCTGTGTTATCTGATATCATTATGAATGTATGGGAGAGGAAGGTGGTAGAGAAGGGAAAAGGGAAGATTAAGTATTTATGTAGATACGTTGATGATTGTTTTGGGATATGGGAAGGCTCTAAAGAAGAATTGATAGAGTTTGTAGAAGGCATTGAGGATAAAGAAAAAGGAATAGAGTTAGAGCTGGAGATAGAGAAGGGAGGAGAATTAAAACTCAATTGTATCAAAAAGAATGCAATGCTGGTATTTATTGTAATAAGAAAAGTAATGTGGATAAAAGCACCAAAGCTAATTTTATAAGAAATATGTTGACAAGAATTACTAGGATTTGTAGCAAAAATGTAGAAAAGAACGTAAAAGTTTTTAAGGAACAGCTATATGAGAATGGGTATAGTAAAATGGTTATCATAAAGGCATCTGTGGATTCTAGGGGAAGAGAAGGAGATGAGGAAGGAAAAGAGTTTGTATGGAAAGGCATTATAGGGTTAGGAGAGGACACAGAGGTTATTAAAAAGGTGTTAAGAAAGCAGGGTGTGAGAGTGTGCAGAAAAGGTAGTAGAAAGTTGTTGGATTTGGTCAGAAGGAAAGGATAAAGGGAAGAAGAAGCAGAAAGGTGTTATTTATTGTATTAACTGTGAGGATTGTGATATGAAGTATATTGGAGAGACGGGTAAATTGTTGAAAGAAAGAATTAAACAACATAAAAGCGATGTGAAATATGGTAGAGAGAGTAATGCTATATTCAAACATGTAAAAGAAAAAGGACATTATGTGGACTGGGAAAAAGTGATTGTGTTAGAACATGAAGATAGTATGTGGCCTAGAAAACGGAAAGAGGCCTGGTGGATAGGAAAAGTAGTAGATAAGAACTTAATGAACTGGACCAAAGGTTTTAGCATTAATAAAGAATGGAAGATTATTGTTGACAAACACAGAGATATGTATGTTAATTAAGGTGTTAGTTTGCTTCATGTTGATTCTCTTTTGTTAACATGGGATGTTTTATGGCGTCTCTGACTAATTGTTCCAGCCAATGGGGAGGCTGCTTGATCGGGCGTCTCTGATTGGCTGCTTGCTTCGGCCAATGAGGGAGCAGGTAGATTATTGGGCATGTATTTATATGTATGTAATTTTTTGTACAGACTCAGTGTATGTCTGATGAGGATCTTTGCTAGAAGGTCGAAACGTTACGTGTATTTTATTTTTTACGTATAATATAGTCTTGTTCAGCAGTTCAGTGTTTTTTGATCTTAATTGCAAGACGTGCAACTATGTTTTGTTGTCAGCTATATTTAAACACGACTTTTTTTTTTTTTTTAATGTGATTTTTCTTCATATTTATATTTTAAACTGTGTAGTTCATCTCCACCATGCATGTTGGTATTTTCATTGCACATTGATTTGTATTGGAATTGCTTTAAAGGTTAAAGGTTTTAAGTTTCTCAGAAGTGGAATTTTGAACTTGTTTCATCTAATTCATTGTCATGTTTATTTCGAGAAAACGAGAAAATTGTATGTATTGAATGTTAAATCATGTGCGATAAAGTCTTTCGTATCCACTGCAATTGTGCTGTAGAGCTGTATTTATTGATTGAGGTGAAATACAAGACTTACCTTTTTTTAAAAAAAGAAAGTATAGTTAGCAAACCACTTTTCACAGTTAGCATAATAAATAGGTTTTCTTTGTATTTATTTATGTAGGAAGGAGCACTTGAACCAAAAGTGAGCCATGGAGACGAATAGGAAGAGTCAAGACTGCTACTTCTTCTATTATTCAACGTGCGCCAAAGTAAGTTCTTTCTTTCTCTCTCTCTCTCTCTCTCTCTCTCTCTCTCTTTCTCCCTCCCTCCCTCCGTTATGCAAGACATTGATAAGCACGTTCTAGACGTGTTAAATTTTAGATTCAAAATTCGTATCACCATGATACTAGGTAAACTGGTTTATGATTTATAGGAAATATAGGCTTGCATGCAGTCAGGCATCGAAAGTTTTCAGTTGAACTTGCTGGGTGTTTATTTCCAGTGTTTCTTGTGTACGCTTCTAAGGGTATTTTTCACACTTGTTTGAACCTTTCATACATTAATAAAGTTACCAGATGTCGTTGTTTTAAATGACATGTCCTTCGTTTTACGGACTGTCCATACGTTTTTGATACACACACTGTGAAGAATTATAAAACGTTTCGTTTATGGTTTTGACATGTGTGTTTGTTTTATGCTACACACAGTCACACCGCCACACTATTACGACACACTCCAACAAAATTAGATAGAGGAGTATAGAAAGTAAGAGAATTAAAAGAAGTGATCAGAAAGACGAGAATGAAAAGAGAAACGAAAATGTAACCTGGAAGAAGAAGAAAATAAATTTCTTTATGTGGAAGCGAATTTCCAACGTCAATGTTCATAGATACACTATTAAACAACAAATAAAAAAATAAACCTTCAGGCATTATATAGAACAGGAATTAAAAAAAAAATGTCTAAAACTGAACCTTTTAAGACCCTACACGTGTATATTCATTAAGGACTTCTTTTACAACAGCAGCTTATAATCCAGTCAATCGTTTTCGCTGACCCTGTATTATCCCCAACCTCCCTTTTTTCTACTTCATGTGTCTACTGTTACAGGAAGCTGTTACAAGGTTAAAAACGACGAAACGTTAGTTACACATCGTACATACTTAGTTTGAGTGAACGCTAAGATTTTGAACGAGAATCAACAACGAGTCAGTTTATTTGAAGTGGTCCAGAAATAGTTTGTTTGATTCCTTTACCTCTTTCAAATATTTTTATTTTTAAGGTTTATTTATATCCCTTGACATGTGAATAGTTCAATACGGGTATTCTTTTATTTTTATCCTCATTTAGCGACGATTATTGGCGGCCATTTTTGTATTGTTGTGCTTGTCAAGGTTTGTGGTTGCAGACGTTTACGCATTCTGCGGACTGGTTTGTCATAGAACAGAACATTAAAACATAACCATTTCCCTTAAGGTACAATGTCTTTTGGTTACATTATGACTGAACTTTCATAAGCGATGTACAAGAAGACTGCTGAGTTATTCAAATAGTTGTGATGAAGTAACGTGCGATCGGCCTGTCATTGTAGTGAGTTCTAAAGCGTCGAGTATCTGTAAAATGTCCTTATAGTGTAGTCATTTTATGAAAAATAGGTAAAAAAAAAAATCCTTACAAGTATGAAACTTGGTGCACCTTACAAGTATTTGGTCGCTCATATAAATAACATACAAAAGGTCTCCAAAAATCAAACTTGTGCTACAGCCGCCATCTTCGAAAATGGCGGCCAGTTTTTTTTTTTTTATTATTATTTTTGTGGAAACTAGTACCGCACTTCAAAAAGTGTTTTAAATTAGTTTCTTCATCATAAACACATATTTGTTTTTAAGACCATTTTTTTTATTGACCAGAAGCCACAAAATGGCACAAAAGCTAAACTGATTGTCGTAATGTTCTTTTTATCATTTAGCATTTTTAAGATAATGAAATGTAGAAATTCATACAACAACATAAATTGCTCAATTTTTCTGTGAAGAAATATAAATGATATTAATCAGTACAAAATATCATAAAATTTCAAGTTACTCTCACTTAAATTTTAATCTATTAAAAAAAAAAAAAAAAAAGATACCAAACGATTATGTACAAAAGTACTGCTTTCTGAGCCGAAAATGTTGCATGTCGAAACTTGAACAGAGCATTACTGTGAAGAAATAGGATTGATCAAATGAGAAAACAATCATTAGAAGGAATTCATAATTTTATCGCAAAAACTTGTTTCGATGTGACGCTTAAATTCCGCGAAAATTGAAAACAATTAATTTTGGCCGCTATTTTCCAAGATGGCGGCCGGCCGTAGCACAAGTTCGATTTTTGGAGACTTTTAGTATGTTATTTGGGTGACCAAATACCATATGTGCACCATGTTTCATACTTGTAAGGATTTTTTTTTTACCTAATCACAAAATTTTGGCTTAAAATGACTGCACTATTAAGCGGTACGAAAGTATCGTTTTTTTTTTTTTTTGAGAAAGAGTTTCTAGAACCTGCTGGGTGATAAAAATGGGCATAAGTGGGTGGTAAGTTATTCAGTTTACGCAATCTATCAATGTCCGTCGTAGATGCATGTTACTGTTAGAAGATGGATTCGACTAAACATGAAAAATTGATTATTACGACGGCTTTGAGACAAATTGATTATTTTAATTATTGTTTGTGCGTGTGACAACGTGACTATTTTCTAATGTTCATGAGAGCGGCTGAAATGCAACAAAGAATGGTTTTACAGCTGGAATGCTCGAAATAACACTTTATTGTTGAATTTATCGATGTGTAGTTAACAAACATCAAAGTTTGCACAATATGGTTTATAAAATAATTATGTAGAGCAGATTTACGATTTCATAGCAATGTATATAAATCCTATGATCTTCATCGTATTGGATATTAGAAATTTTTCTATTGTAGATACTAGGAACTGGATTTAAGGATAATTTGAAGGAACGATCTCCAACAAAAGATGGCGACACTACCTCCGTATAGGTCTAATGTATTTTCACTGTTACACGAAATTTCCTTGCTGCTCCTACAAATTCAAGCCTGGAGAGTTCAAACTTTCAGGCAAGAAAGTTCATAACCAATTCAAGAGCTCGATCAATGCCGATTTTTATTATTCTCTTTTGTTCATTTGAAAGAGCTTCATTGTTAGGTTTCGATATTCACAACAACAATGAAGGAAAACGAAAATAAAAATTCGGCTTCGATCATGCTCTTGAATTTGTAGGAGCAGCAAGGAAATTTCTTGCAAAGATAAGAATACATTAGACATATTCGGAGATAGTGCTGCCATCTTTTGTTGAAGATCGTTGCTTTAGATGCTTTATGTCAAGAGCTAGATGGTTTCTACTGCGTGCAGGGATTTTGCGTATAGTAAACACTAGAAGTCTTTAGGAAAGTGTACTATTTATCAGATATGTGTTTGGTTGGCGTTTACATCGATCCTAATTGTAACCTTAGATTGTGTACTGAATTGAACTGAATGCCACGTAACTAAACAACAGCTAACTGCTCTAAACCTGATCTAATACAATTTAATAGCAAAGCATGTTAATTCGTTATGCAGTAGATGTATGAGGTTTAACCTAATCTTGGAACATTATCTGTGGTGTAGTATCCAGTTTGGTTTCGTATGATTAAAGAATTCTAATTCATATGGAATATAGAAATGTATTTCTTTACCGTGACTCTGATTCAATATTGATACTGCTAAACGATATTTCTTAAACTGGCCTACCACGCATCAAGATCGTGAGCTATTTTACTTAATGATGGTATTGCAAATACATAGTTTCATGTTTAGCAGCTTTTATATCCGTTTACCTGTAATCCGAAAGGAGCTTGTTTCTAACAGAATGGTCTTCATATCTTTCTGATACTGACCTAAGGTAACACCCAATGGTTATGTAAGGGCACTAATATGACTAGGCATTACTATAGTAGTTCAATGGCTAGCTCAAGGTGTGGGGTGAGGAACAGCTTAAAGAGAACGGGGGTAATAGAATTGCAACCCGTTACTACGTGTAAGTGTTAGTGAACCCGTAAAGAATTCACTGTGTCATGTCCCTATCCGGAACAGAATCGGAGAGGCAAATCGTCTATATCCCTACCGGAACAGCATTGGAGAGAGAGCGTGGTGTATGTATTGTATTGCAACAAAGGAACAAGGCGAAAAGAAACCATAAAGACACAAGCAGCGTGTTATTAAGTTCTCTTGAACCCTGCGATTTCCGAGCCCGAGATGAAGCGATTTTACTAGCGATTACACTTCTAAGTATAACCACGGTTTGAGGTGAATTGGCACATTCCGCCATGGGAAATGAGTTGCAAGTATTCGTTTATTAACAAATAGACATTAAAATATATTGTAAGTATCATCAAAGAATATTCTTTATAAGTGTCAAGTTTCTAAATTTTAGTAATTATTAAATATTCATGGATTATGTGTAGAAAGTTCCATATTATATGGTTGTAAATTGTGTTTATACGCCTTGAAACATTTTCTCATCTTTTACAGTATTTAGACCAAGAGTTTTGAACTACATTGCAATCTTAAAGGCGTTAAAAATAGAACTTAGAATTAAACGTAATAGAAACACACAAAATATAAATATCAAAAAGGAATAAAGGAAACTTTATACAAAACAAAAGAGAGAAAAGTGACGTAATAATTTTATATAATGCAATAACCCACACACATGTAGGTGACGTTTCAGTAATGGCATGAACCTTGTGATAGAAAGTTCTATATCTGTCTCATCTTTCTATTTTAGGCATTGACATCTTCCTTTGTCACTCTGGTGGTAATATGACGTATTTACCTAAGCGCAGACGAGCATTATTCATCAGCACTTCGTAAATTTGTAACTCTGTTCAAACTCAACTATGTACGTTAAAATTTCTACCGTAGTCTGTCCTTATATATGTGCAAAACGTGTGAGAAAATTAAATTTTTGTCTGGTTCGCCACCCAATGTTCATAAAACGCAAATTTTTGGATTTGTCAAAACTTCATAAAAAATAAGAGGGCTCCAACCCCCGCCCCCATTTTAAACATTTTTCAAAATATTTCAAAAACTATAAAAAATGTAAGCGCACTAGAGCATATTATATAGATATAATAGCGTACAAAAAATAACTTTGATATTCAAACCCTTCCGTGCGTGAGAGCACTCTAAAAATGAGAACTTTTTGTGTGCCGACAATCACATACTGATACCATTTTCACTGGTTCGATTAAGTTTCAAATTTTTCATGCAGAGGACTAAACGTATTAAGCAGACGTTAAGGGAATATGTGTTTTTTTGTTTTCATGTTCTATCATAAAACCAATCCGCAGATATTACATTTTTCGTAAACGTTTGCGTACACAAACCTTGACATGCGCCACAATACGAAGATTGTCGCCATTAATTAATAAATGAGGATAAAAATAAAGACACCGGTGACTGGTCCAACGAAACAGTAATATAATACATTTATAAGTAGACCCCGCGCCAAAACTAACTTTTAATTTTATTCCATTTAGGTTGCAGTGTTCTTAGTAATGTTGTTAAACTTAAGACTTGATATGAGTCTGAACATTATCCAGTTTTTGGTCCTCAACTGAACCAAAAAGACTATGAGAGAATAATACTCTCGTAAAAGCAGTTATTGACGAGAAATAATTCTTCTTTCTCTGTCTTTTCCCACCTACGTGGGGTCGACGTTTCTGATGAGTGTTCTCCACAAAGCCCTGTCCTGAACTTCTTCCCCTGACAGACCTTTCTCCCCGAGATCCTTCTTAACCCTATCCATCCATTTTCTCCTTGGCCTTCCTCTACCTCTCTTGCCCTCCTCTTCGGACTACGTAGTCATTTGTTCTCCTCATTACATGTCCAGAACTGCAGTCTTCTCTCTTGTATCTTCTTAGATATCTCTACAACCTTGGTTATTCCTCTTACTCTCACATATCTCACTCTGTCTCTTCTTGTTATACCGAGCCGTCGTAGTTCAGTGGTAGAGCATTGGCGTAGCATTCGGGAGATCCTGGGTTCGATCCCAGCAGCCGACCATCCTGACTGAGGTTTTTCCTGTCACACCAGGCAAATTCCGGGATGGTATCTTCAACTTAGGCACTGGCCAACACCTTCCCGAATCCTTTCCCCTCTCCTATTCCGGCTTTAGATGTCTAAAGGCCATAAATAAAATTCAAATTCTTCTTGTTATCCCACACATCCAGCGTAGCATTCGCATTTCGGTAACATCCAATCACTTTATCTGTGTTTTCTTTCTTGGACATGTTTCTGCTCCGTACATCATTGCTGGTCTAACCACTGTTTCGCAAACCATCCCGTTATTCTTCACCGTGATTCTGTTGTCGCATAGAACGCCACGTACTTTCTTCGAATTTCGCCATGCCTCGTGCATTGTGTGTGCTATTTCCAAGTCCAAATCACCATTCCAAGTAACAAAGCCTAAATATTTAAAACTTTCGTATATCACCTCTCCATTTTCGTGCATGTCAAATATATGTCTTCCACTTAGAATCCTGTATACATTCTTAGAATATAGATACGCGTATGATGCATTTCCTCTTTTGTTCGTTATCATTTTTTTCGTGATTAGAAATCTTTGTTGCACTGAAGCAGGTTTTTGAGGTCATGTTTGTTTACTGCTCTGATTTAAAAGTAAATACAAGTAAAATCATTTTAGTGGTGTATTACAAGTGAATTCAGATTAATTTTTCACACTTCTTTTGTAAACATTTTTTTACACAATTCCAGTATGTGCATAATGTGATTTGAAGGTTTCTCCTTTCCCAGTGTGAATAGACTGGTGTGTGCTGAATTCTGCGTATTTGCGGATGCTCTTTACAGTATGCAGGGTAAAATTTGGCATTTTCGTGAAGATTCTGTATCTTTCAGTAACACACACACACGCACAAAAAGATGCAACTGATTGTACATTTGTATTCATGAACTTATAACTGACTTTCGAAAGACTTATAACTGATACCGGAGGATTAACATACACTGGATAAATTTCATTGTCATATTTGAGTATTCATTAATGGTGTTGTACATTAGAATTTACTTACAAATTGTGTCTGTTTCAGGGTGATAACTGTCCATTCCGTCACGAACCTCTTGCTCTGGGATGTGAAACGGAGTGCACGTACTGGCAGCAAGGAAAATGCCTCAAACCCCACTGTACTTTCCGTCATATGGATTTACGAGGAGTAAGTATAAGCGTGTACTTCTGGAGAATGATTGTAGTGTGTAATGTAAATTTATCAACACAAGAGTAGAAGCGAGGGAAAAAAATATGATAATAATATATTAATGTTGCATGAGTCTTGTAGTTATGTGTTTATTAAATATTCATTAGCGTTCTGTTAAGCAGATTTGTTTAAAACGAGATTAATGTAGTGCGTTCATTTATGAATGGATTGGTTGCAGATCTCGGATAGCCTTATTGTCTAAAAACCCTTACATTCGATTCCCTATAAGTATATTTGTGAGTGGTAACTTAATTACCACCCAGTAGATGTTAAATATAAAACTATTAAAAATGTCAAGAATATTAAATACATATTAAGAAGGCAACAAAACACACATAAAAGCTTAAAATAAACAGACACCAAGAGTGATGATACTTATTAGGTTAGCGCTTGAGAAAAATAATGAAACGTATCCAACTTGAAGTTGCGCTAAAGTAAATAACTAAAAAAATTAAAACACATAATAAATTGCAAAAATTAAGGAAGTGACTACTCTGGGTTTATCAGACATCAGTCCAAAAATGGCAACGTCACTTTTACAAAAAAATATTTCAACCGGAGACACGTAGGTCTCCTGCTTACAATCTTTTCAAATTTTAGTACACGCGTTTCTCAAGGTTAAATTAATAAAACAGGTCATGTAAGTACAAATTGTGTCTCAGTTTACTATCATTAATTTCAATAACATTTCAAATGGCCCGCTTTCTTATTGCTCGCTTCATTATAAAATATTTTAATTAAAAAACTCAAAATTAAAATAGCTCTAAGTATTAGCTATTCTTAACGTCACTTGGTATTTAATTTAAACCCAGCCGTTACTTAATTAACCTTTCCATGTAGTTAAAAATAATAATAAACTGCTATTTGCCAATACATATAACATTTGCATTGACACTTACATTTTGAAGTTAAATACATCAAGGCCTGAGCCTCTACCAACGTAGTGTATTTAAAAATGAAAATCTGAGCTACAAGTGTAACTTTAAAAGTGCACATTTATGTTTAAATGAGTTTGAACTAACGCATTTTTAAGTTAAAAGCACATGGTGGAAATGCTAAAGTGTTCTATAAATTTTACTTATATATTTATATATATATATCTGAAGGTCTTTCCTTATTTGAGTTCCTGTCATCTTGTTTTGTAGAATTTCCAGAATATCCTGGAAACCCTTGTAAGGTGTCTTTCAAGCTGGGAAGCAGGAAAAAGTCACACGGGACAAGATCCGGCTAGTATGAAGGGGATTTTTTTTTTGGCTAAGAAGTCCGAGACCAATATTGACGTATGACCGCGTTATCGTGATGTAGACGTCGCTATCCAGAGGCCTACTTTTCCGGCTTTTTTTTCTTCGAACACATCCCGTAGGCGTTGTAGAACATCCCTGTAAAATTCTTTAGTCACAGTTCGAGTCGGAGGCAGCTCTAGACTGTCGCTGGCAAAAGAACAAAATCAGCATTACTTTCAGTTGCGAGCGGACTTGCCTGGTCATTTTTGGTCTTTGAGATCTAGGTGTCTGTCTTAAATATTCCGTTCGTCTCAATGGCCAATTTCTTCAGCTTACAACAAAAACGAACATAGATTTGCTGTTTCTTTAGATCTGCCATTGCTAGCTGCGACGAGTGACCTCGACATTTAACCCGAGGTTGAGTTTGCGCGTACTATCGCAATGCCGAATATCTTCAAATTCAATAAAGCAACCCATGTGAAACTTCCCAGTCGTAATATAGGCACTATGCACTTTTTTTCAATACTATGTTTGGTGTTTACATGTTTAGAATAAATGCTAAAAATCAGTGATGCTTTGCCTCCACTTAAGCAGTGTTTGGGAGATAATAGTGGGAACACATTGCGTAAAAATAATTTTTTGTTGAGTTGGCTACATAGTGTGACGTATGACATTCCAGTGATCTAGATAACACTGAGGTTTTCCTCATTCCCACTAAGAGAATTTGAGTATATATTTAGAAAAGGTACAGTGGTCTTCCTCATCCCTTTCCTCAGAAGTTGTGTTCGCCGATGGACGTTATCCACCAAACTTGAGACGAGCGTAGGCCAGGATGACCACAAATATCTGTATGAAGTTATGAACCAAGCGTTATTTTCATAATATTGAGTTCTGTATCGCAAAGTTGTCAGGAATCAACGTTGTTTATGCTTTCATTTAAAGTGGCTGTCAAATGAACAGCGCAATGAATTTATTGGCGATTAAACTCCAGCAAGAAATGTAAGGCTTATTATAATTCTGTCATTGTATTTGAGATAAATTGTCATAGAAGTTTATTTCTACTGCTACGCGAAATTTCCTGTATGGGAAAAGTGAAGTTTGGGGAGTTGATTCCAAATTGCATCACTTTGTCCTTTAAATAACGAACCAGAATAATATTACGTAATCTTCTGTTACGTGCAAAAAACTCTCTCTCACAACTAAAAATTATCTTATGTATTTCTTTTTCTAATTTCAGAAAAATAGGAAAATAATTCCTTGTTATTGGGAAGATCAACCAAGTGGATGCCGTAAACCTCATTGTCCATTTCGTCACAAAACTTCTAAAGTTACACAACCCATCGATCCAGATAATGGAAAAGATTGTGAGTATACTAAGAAAGTTTGGTTTTGTTCAGTTACACATAGTTTTCATTCAATTAAAGACGGCAGATCTCTTGTGTGGCCACTGGCCGCAGCAGAGATCTGACGTGTGAACATATAACTGCAAGAATCAGTTGTTTTATTACATTCACTTTGATATTCATCGTGGTTATCCCTAACAAATTAAGTACCGTGTTTGTTTTAACAGGTCATCTTAAAGGCTGTTTTACACTGGCACCTCTTAAAGGTTTCCATTATAATGTATTTTGTCAGTTAAATCGTGACGCCGAATTACAATGCCGAATCTTTGGCCAAGATTACCTACTAGTTTGATTTTTGGGCGAGATACATCAAGTGAAAGGTACTTTGAAAGTTGTTAAAAAAGAAGTACATCCGATGTATTAAAAAAGGAGGAGGGAGGTCCCCGTCTAAGGAAGAGTGCTTACTGAAGAAGGTCATCTGTCGGGGGTTGGCCATAGCTGCATGTATGGGCCATACATGTAAGTTAAATAAAATTAGATTGATCTCTCTTTTATTTTCAAAGGAAATTGCAAAATAGTAAAGTGATACTGACAGGTAAACTAGTCATCAAATCCGTATTCGAATTAATATTTTGTATTTAAATTTAACAGACAGTAACCTCATATGCTAATGTAGTGCCTGCCGGCCGTGAAAGTCATGAAATTGAATGGAGTGAAAAAATAAGACCCTTATTCAAAAATGTTACTTAATAGTTCATGGGTCCTCGGAGCGAATCACAGAGGGAATGACATGGTTTTCGTAGCTGGATGTAATTAACATCTGTTTGAAATTACTCCGTTGTAAACTTCCGTGGCTTGCAACCCGTTATTCTAAATGGTCCCATAGATTTTCGATTAAATTCAAATCTCGAGAATCCGCTAGCCACCTGATGCACTTGACAGTTATTGTCCTGAAAATGCGTGAGTCTAGAATTGGATTATCAGGCAGAACTGACCAGCCCACCTCACTTCGTACCATAGGTCAAGAAAATGTGGAGCCTCCTCCTTTCGCCGTACCCCTCGATTCGTTGCCCGTGCTGAGTAACTTCCACATCGGGAAAAAGTACTTTACTGCAGAATAAGGCCCATTGCAGTTAGTCCAGAGTTTGTTGTAGTTGCTTCGCTAGTGAGAAATTGGTAAATGCAAGAACACATCCCAGTGAAGCCGAAAGACCAGAGGAAATAACTAACATAGTAGATTAGATTTCCGTTTCTGCACTATGCTAAAAACAGACTCAACAGGTTGCTTTCACGATATGAGTTCAGCACAGTGTAATGTAATGTTGCCTGGGACAACTACATTAGACATTGCTGACCTGGTAGCCGTGTGGGCTAGGGCGCTAGGCCAGCGACTCGAGGGGGTCGGTTGGGGCATGGATGTTTGTGATTATGGATTTTAACTAGAACGTGACGAATAATCGTGACGGGTCGAAGTCAATCGTTACTAGAATGGCCCATATAAAACAAAGTTTTTTACGTTAGACATTGCCTCGATACCCAAGCTTCAAATTTTCGTGCACTCAACGAAATGACAGCTAAGGAAAAAAAAAATGATTTTTAACTTTAGCATATGCAACGTGAAACTGAAATTGGGTTTGATTACTTGAATTTGACAATTAGACTAGATTTTTCTTGTAAAGAAGGAATAATGAATTTATTTCTAAAAGAATGGCTGTATATACTGAACAACAAATAAAATCTAGAATCCTCTTGATACAAAAATCTACGACGACAAATAAAAGTAGCTTTCAAGTGAGGAACTACTTTCGTGTCGAAATTACAAATTAACTTTCCAGATTTCAATCTCGTTTTGTTTAACAATTCGTGTGAACGCAAACACAAATACATTTCGAAATGAATCCTGAATAACATAAAGCTACTGACACTTTAAACTGTCTTGTGAACCAAGATAAATCTTACCATACACTTGCTTCACCGTCAAGGAATCCCTTATTCTTTGGAATACAAACTTTGGTACACAAAATACAAGACTTACCCAATACCGGATACAGAACAAATCGTGACTCAAGTCACAGTCACACGAGGCAGCCATAATTGAGTGTTTTTTTTTCAGAGATTTTCCTCAGTCATCACACCAGGCAAATGCCGGGATTGCACCTTCAACATAGGCCCTGGCAACACCTTTCCGAATTCTTTCCGCTCCCGTATCCTGGGCTGAGCCTTAGATGCCTAAAGGCCATAAATAAAATTCATTCACTCGGCAGTCATAAATGGAAGAATGAAGTTAACGAAAACTACGAGGAAAATAACCACTCCTTTATGTATGGACATTTACGATCGTCGTCCAAACATTCATAGATTCTCCACACAATTACCTTTGTTTCGATTTTCACAAAATAACTAAACAAAAAATCTTCACGTAGCCACGAGCGAGCCACGTGCAAAGCCTCGCAGACACGACAAACACTTACCAATTAGCCAAACAAAACACAGATATTCAAAGATTTGAACTTATCAGCCAATAGGCAGTACCCTATAAACAATAAATAACTACCCTCTAAAAAAGGGGGAAAAAAAAGGAAAATCTTACCTCATTCTTCTCAGAGAAAACTCATGAAAATCATATGCCATTACAACAGATTTGAGAACTGGCTTAAGAACTTACCAAATTCTGCTCATTTTAATAACACCACGTGTCATCTTAGGTTTAAAATAAATAAATAAATAAAAATAAAACTTTCCTAGGATATGTCAAAAGAATTAATTATCCATAATATTTCGAGCAGTTCATCGCGACTTTTGTTTAATGGACTGGATGAACCAATTGTATATTAAATGTACTGTTCGCTGGCCATGTTCGATTACGTTCAGTCTCAGAGTTTGTTTGCTATCTGGTGACGCCATGCATACCTGCCTATTTCCAGCTTTTGTTCACTTCTTTAAGCTTTTCTAACACTTAAATTGCTAGTTTTGATGTAGTGTAACGCCTATTTAACACCTGATAAAGTTTGATTGGATGAAGTGAAAGGCTGTGCTGATGGTTTTATCAGTATGTCCACGTAGGTTTATTGTATATATATATATATATATATATATATATATATATATATCGTTAAGCATTTTTAACTGAGATTCCTATTCACACAAAGACTTTGTCGTGAAGATGCACGGATGAATTGGTCTCTGGAGGGATTAGGGCAAAGCAAGGTTTCTCAAACTGTGGTACGCCAAGTTTGTTTTTTTTAAGCAAAAATTTCCACAAATAGTGTGAACTTCATGGCGACGATTCCACATATTAAACCATTTGCGTTAATTTTATATCATTTTCACCTTGTAATCAAGCGGTCCCGGGTTCGATTCTGGATGAGGCCACAGAATTTCTCTAAAGTGCAAACCAAGTAGTGGTTCGGATGTCACTGTAAGCAGTAGGTCTTGTCCTTCATAACTTTGCTGTTGCATAGGGACGTTAAGCCTAAACAAAACGAAACCAAATTGTATCTTTCTATTTGCCTGAATGCCTGTTGATTCATAGAGAAATCAAAGTTAACTTTGATTAAATATATTTGTAGAAGTTGGCAAAATTTATCGACTGCATCCACTGACGTACATTATTATTATTATGCAATTGCAATCAAAGCAAAAATTCTAAATATTCTTTTGTTCTAATAATGGTTAGTATTGATAAAATACATCGAAATTCTGTACAAGATTTTTTCTCATAAAAACCCCAGGAAATGAATTTATTGAAATCAAAAGTATTTTCTGTATGTATATGTATGGATGGTTCAGAGCCAGAGTGAACTCAGATAATTCGTACTACTATCTTTGTTAACTTCTTTTATTGATATGCAAATTAAGTCACTATGTTTCTGGCTCAGTGAACTAGCTTGGACTAAATTAGATCTGTACTATGTAGCTTTTTTTAAATTGTCCATTTATTTTATTAATGTGTATAACCCTGTACAGTGATTTGTATATCTTTGTTCTTCTGAAGTGACTCCTAATAATTATATGCACAAATATGCAAGATCAGTACAACGTATTTCTATCAGTCATCGCATTTGTAATCAGGGGATCCCGGGTTCGAGTCCAGGGGAAGGACAGTTTCTCTCAGGTGCAAATCGAGTAGTAGTTCGGATTCCACTTTGAACTGTAGGTCCCGTCCTTCATAACCCCGCTGCTGCATAATGTCGAAACAAATTTATTTCTATCCATATGTAATATAAATAAATAAAGCAAATAAGAATAAAAGCATTAATGCAGGGTGTTCACAAAGTAACCCAACCTTATGGGGAAAAGTACGTGTTCTACAGCAAGTGCTGAAAATGCCTTCACCAATTTTGAGAGTGAAGAGGCGAATATTTCTTGTCTTGTATCGGAGAATTCTGGGCGTTAACGTATCCATCCGGGTGAAATTATTCTTCATCTGATCAATATCAGTTATCAAGGTCCTCCACATTAGGAGTGTTCGTTTTGAGAAACCAGTGACAATGCGGGCAAGCTTAGACAACTCGTGCACGGTACGAATTTTATATTGATTCATCTTTAATTACGACTTAAATGCTATGTGAGCACTTCCGACTTAGTCCGCTTTGAGCTCTTTTATCAAATTTTGCTGAATCAGCACTGTGCGTCGATCACTTTTAGGTACATTCGTAAGATTTCCAGTTGTTTAATTAAACTTGTGATGCAGACACACTTCATGCTAGACTTGTCCTGTGCATTTGATTCCGGTCCGAAAGTCTCTTCCAAAGCTTTTTGTGTAGTTTCATAGAAAATGCTGACGTAGAGCCCTCGTTGTTAAACGTAAAGGTGGAAGAAGTGAACTGACAAACGACGGTGGAACAACCTTCTGGGTATTTTGAGCCTTTACGTTTAACGAGGGTTCTGCTTCAACATTTTCTATACATATTCCGTTTACATTATGTCCTTGTTGATGTTTTCGCAACTGAACTTTAGCTCGAAAGTGTTCTGGCTACTTAGTTTTTTTATTAATGCATGTTTTGCACTTGGACCATACGATAAAGTTCTGCACCTCACAATGTAAGATTAAAGTGTGTTCCACTTTTGCTGTACAATTTAGCACCCTTCTATGCTTTTTTCGCCATAAAGTTGCGTAACTGCCTAAACACATTTTTTAGTAGTACCATATTTTTATTACTAGAACCCGGAAGTTTGGCAAAATGCCTTTCCGTTTTCGTTGCGAATTATCAGCATATAAATAATAGGTAACCTTCTAACTCATCGTGGGAGCGTTTAAAGAGGTTTTCATTTTGCCTTCTGCTGCCTATTTCTAAATTTAATGCACTTTCCTGCCTTTTAATGTATTTTAGCCATTTAAAAAAAAAAAAATGGCATTAAATATAAACAAAGATATGGCAACGCTGCCTTTGTCACCTTAAGCTGTCTCCTAGCCGTGAATTCAGGGAGAGAGAATTGTGACATGGGTGATTCTTTTAAGTATTTAGGCTGAACTTGTATATCACCTCCCATTTACTGTCACCTTTAACTGCTTCAGTGAATTTCTGGTACAATTCATGGCATTAAGACCTGTCAGTGACTGATGACCTGGCAGCTCACGCATACTACGCTACGTTGCCAGAAACAGTAATGAAACTTGAGAAGAAAGGCGGGTAACTGGTGACACCGATGGATATTGTGTAAGAAACAATAAACAAACTGTTGGAAGTGTCAGAACAAAGGGAAACCTGTAATGGGTGCAAATGAGGATCTAGAATAAATTAATAACAGGTGCAGTGTACGTAAAGGTGAAATTAAAATTGTCATTGATACGAACCCGTCAGTAATACTTTCTTTTATGTATGCTCCTCTTTTTCTTCTGTGGACACTGAGAGCTCATTTTCAAAAATGTGAACAGTTCTCAGAGAGAAAAGGCTTTGAAAACTTGAAGAAACAGCTTGGGGTGATGTGCAACCAACAAAGAACATCATTATTTAATGTAGAATGACATGCTTAAGATAGGATATTAGAAGAAATTAGGGTAAGTCATACTTTAAAAAAACATAATGCCTTTTTAAGCGCCTATTTCAGCAATATTAAATGCCTTTTTGCCTGCCTATTTCAAGTAAAATAAATGCCTCAACTTCCGGGCTTTATTTATTACTTACTTACTTTATGGCTTACGGAACTCTCAAGTTCATCGCCGCGATAACAAACGTTCTACCCTGAGCAAGATCAAGCCAGTTTTCATCACAAACAGTTATTTCTCGAAGATCCCTTCTAATATTATCCTCGCAACGTCGTCTTGGTCTTCCCCATCCGAGCTACATGGCCTGCCCACCTTAGTCGTCGCTATTTTATTATTCTTACAACATTGGGTGAGTAGTAAAGTCCATGAAGTTCTTCATTATGCAGTCTTCTCTATTCCCCAGTCATCTCGTCCCGTTCTTAAAACCTTATTTTCAAACACTTGTAATTTAGGTTCATGTGCTAGGGTCGTACTCCAACTTTCGCATCCGTAAAGTATTACTGGCAGAATAACCGTTCTGTATATTTTCAGTTTCAACTTCCTTGATATTAATCGCAAGGTTTGGAGTTTCTGGCTTGAGTAGAAACTTGGCGTTGCTCGATGCTAAGCACGTTTTTATTTCTTCCGTGACCTCGTTTTTGCTTGTTACGTATACTTCCAAGTGTTTAAATTTGTGTACTGTCTCTGTGCTCTCATTTTTATTAACACACAAATTTAAGTGTAGTAGTGGTATGTTGTTTAGTGATACGTCAACTGAAAAAGTTTCGAAATTCTTTGTGCTTACTAAGAAGTACTTTGTATTGTGCAGGGTTTAAAGCCTGCTAACGGAAAGTTTGTTCCACAATTAAATTTCTCTTCACCGTCGTGGAGTGTCCGGGCTTTCAAACCGTAAGAGACGAGATAGTTCAGCCTGAGGAATAAACTGTGCAGAAAAGCTGATCGTGCCGTTAACAGCTCAGTAATAGAGGCAGTCTGGCAAGCGGGAGACGGGAATTTGATTGCCGCCACACAATCCAGCAACTAATTTCCCTGTACATGTTTCAATAAAATCTTAAATACTACGTGTGGTTCATCAGTTTGAGATTACAATGGCGAATAGTAACTTGTCAGTTAAAATCAGTTAAACTTATTTATATTTCCTATACAATCTGATCTGATTTTTATCCAGAAGTAATGCAGTGTGTCATTATTTGGGGGTGGATTTTTGGGTAAATTCTCCTGAGCTTCTTCACCTCTCGCATATCCCTTCAAATATTGTCCTAATAATGTCACTGTCTTCGCAACGACCTCTTTCTCCTCTGGCTTCCCAACAACGATGGATCTTCGTTTTTCCTCCCATCCGGACTACATGACATCGTAACAGTTGTGATTTTATTATTCTGATATTCGTATTCAATGCACAGCCACCGAGCAGAATTTACACTTTGTATTTAATGTCCTCATCGTATTTTCCCAAAGTCCAGACCTAGCTAGATCGCTTTCTCGCACCTGAAAAATAGCAGAAACCCAATTTCATGAAAATCGTTCGAGCCATATTGAAATTAAAATTTACAAGTGCACAAGAATTTATTACTTAAACGGTGCTCGCAAAAAAAAAAAAAAGTGAGCAGAAACGCTAGAGAGAGAGAGAATCTTTTTTATGCGAATTTGAACTGTTAGATCGTTCAAGTTCTTTTGCGTACGTACATACTTCGTTTTTTGTTTGTTGATACAGTTGATTTGAAACTTTATTAAAGCACAGTTCCTGAAAATACAGTACAGGTAAATTGCCATGTAGCATTTTTCTATTCATTATTTACTGGTTATTTAATGTTTCTCGTCCCACCCACCCACCTTCTCCCGCGCGCCTTTGGAGTAACCGTGATTTTGAGTTACGTTACTGTCAATAACAAGATCATTCTATTTTCTAGCACAGTAAATAAATAATCTTGGTCTCTCACTAGACCTTCACCTAGAATGAAAGCAGCATATTAATGTCTGGAGAAAAGCATTCGAGTTAGGTTAAAAAATTCCTCCCATCTAATGTTAATAATAATAATAATAATAATAATAATAATAATAATAAAAAAATCTGCGAAGACACTAGTTTCCCTTCAAATTGATGTTTGTGTGACTGACCCTAACGATAAATTGATTCACCGCCTGTGCAGAAAATTCAGTAAAGATAACGTTAAAACATAGTTTGTGAATTTGGTGCTGTTCTTTTATGATGTTAACTTACATGTCGTGTTCTCGTTTTTATTTCAGTAATTCTGCCTGTTGCGTCAGGTATGCCAAACATTCCGGAGAGTGAAGAAGTATTTAAAGTGAAAGAAGAGGGAAGTGATAGTGATTCCAGCAAGATCAATCTACGACGAGTGAGCCAAAGTAGTGAAGCTAGCTATGCCGGAAGCCCACCCGTTGACCCAGTGGTTGTGAATTTTGAGGAAGGTATGCGTCTGTACTAGTGATCAAGATTACTGTTTCAACAGTTCTGAAGTTGCACAACAAATCCTCATGAAATATATATATATATTAAGTTATTAATATCATCTGTACATTCTATTTAAAAGAAAACGTTTGTTTTTTTTTCTAAAATATTGTGCAGAATTTAGATCTAAAGGCGAATTTGTCTTTGTGATGCAAAAGCAACTGGTTTGACCAATCTAGCTAGATTTAGCTACCAATAAAATCCAGTGTTTATATGTATATAACAATAGTAGCATGCAGCAAATTGCTGTTGATTATTTTCTTAACATGTGCAGCTTCTTATTCCTTATAATTTATTTACCTATTTATTTATTTTTGTTCATGCGTAGAACTGTTTCTTACACATGAATTGTGCGTTTATTTTGTTCAATACTTCAACAATGTTCTTAAGTTCAACAATGCAGTGTTAAATTTTGTTATTTTTTTGAAAAAAGTATTGTTCAGTTTCAAAATTTAGTACTCAGAAATAGATCTGCACCTACTTGAATTTGTTCTGAATCTCCTTGTTTTAAAGACTGTTTTTCCTTTTTTTTTATATACATATATATATAAAAAAAATTCAGGATTACATAGTTCCTATTGTACAGTTAAGTACAAGGTATATGTTGAATGAATTGAAAGTTGTAATAATTCTAAATTTAATATAATAGTATTCCTGATTAGAAAAAAAAGTATCTTCCATTAGACCTTGAAAAAGGAAACATGTTTTCCATTTAAAGCTTTCTATTAGCAAGTTCTGTGCTAATCTCAATATTACGAATGTATGTATGTGTAATTATTTTTCGTATGTTTTCCTTCGACGGTTTGGGTGTGGGGAACTAATAAATCATATTCATTACTGGATGCGCTCATATGTGATTGACTCAATTTTTTTTTTTTTTTAAGTTGTATCAGAGATAATTCTTTAAGGGAAGTAATTACATAGAAATGTAGCGTATTTTTTTTTCACTAAAAATAGTATATTTATTTTTGTTTTTGTTTGTTTGTTTGTTTTTTATTTAAAATTTATCAGTATGTTGAAGTACTCTTTGGAATGCTATGAAGAGAGTAAATACATATATATATATATATAAAAAGAGACATAATATATGTTAATGTACTTATTTTTGTTAGGTGGGAAACAGTGCGGGTTGGGTGCTGGTTTTTTTGAGTACTTTCTTTATATGTATGTATGTGTTAATGTTTGTTTGTGTGTGTCTGATAAAGAGAGAAAGAGTGAGTTCGTTAGTCACTGGTGTGCGGTATGAATTCTCGAGTGAATTTCCTGAACTGCAAGAATGTTTTTTTTTTTTTTACTAAACTGTTGTCTTGGTCCGTGAAGAAACTGCAATAGTAAGTTTTTTTACTTTGAAGCTTCATATGTTCTTCATTTGTCGTATTTGTAATTGTGGAGTAGTATTTTTTGAAAACCGTTTTCAACTCGTAACCAGCATTTGCAAAGTCGAAGAAAGGTAAAGCATAGTTGGGAAAGAAAAGAATAAAGAGAAACTGGATTTAAAATGATTAGGAAGATCTTACTTAGCTGCTGATAATTCACATATTTCTGTCTCTATTTCATTCACACTTTACATGTGTGTATGTAGTGATTATTTGTTGCTGAACCCCCGAAGATGTGATCGAAAATATGTTAGGGATGATATACATATTGAGGACTGCTAGTAACGTAAGTAGAATACACTTATAAATTCAGTTAACAGTAAGAAACTAACGTTTAGCCTGAGCTTAAGTTGCCTGAAGGCCATACATTCAAAACAAACTAACGTTTCCTCAAGTAGCTGTGACCAGGATTGAGTAATACTTTTAAGAACTTTGTGTAAGCTACCATTTCATTTCAAGCGTATTTTGTCCTTATATCAATAGTCTTTTTAATAGTTTAGCTTTGGAAAATAGTAACTTCATTCTTTGATAACTTCGTAAATTGTATTCATTATGCGCACTTCTGTATGAATTGAATCATCATCATTATATTCAGCCGTTTGCTATCCACTGCTGGATGAAGGCCTCCCCCTCGTAGCTTTTTCTTATGTATGTATTAGTATTAACGTTCTTATTTATGATAGTCTTTTCTGTCGCCGTACAGTTGATGCCATCAATCAGTAGTTCGTTGATAGTTCATTAATTCGTTGATTTTGAGATCCTAATATGTCAATAATATGTATAGTTTTTTCTACGTATCCCAAGTGCATTTTCCATGGAAAAATAAATTTTCAGCAGCCAAATATAAAGAGGTTCGAATTCAGTAATTAATTAGAGAGATGTGGCAGTAGATTTAGTCGTGTTAATTGCAGTGAAGTATGCGTTCATTAACAATAAAGTACACCGAGAACTTGTAGCAACACAGCACAGCGCTTGTCGGGAAAACTCGCGCTTAATTCATCTATCCCCGTTAGCCCGTAGCTTTCCCATGATTTTGCGCCGCGTTGTTTTTTCTTTTGCTCAATAGATTTTGTATTTCCACGAATTTTACACATACTAATAATGTGGGTCGTTCTGCAATATATCTGACATGCCCTTGTGTTCAAATGTGTAAATTAAATTATGTTATAATTATAACAACGTGTGGCCTAAAGTTATCGGAGAACCACGGGCCGATTGACGGGCGGGAAAAGATGAATCATGCGCAAACCCCAGCCGAGAAGTGCTGCGTTGTGTTGCTAAATGTTCTCCAGATATAACGTAAATTCTTATTTGAGTTGCGGAAAATCTAGCATGCAAATTTTGTCATAACGATAATATTTTTAATATGAAGGTCTCTCCCGGATGAAAAATAAATAAAATTGATAAATTACTCTCGGTAGTCTTATTGGGATTCATTCATGTTCGTCGAAAACTGAATCATGTCGACTGGATTCTAAATTTCATTTTACTTTACCGAGTTTTCAGATATACACTCATGTTTAAATGTTCCATCTGTTGCTTTACCTTTCTTTTGACCAGTAGAATAAGAGTTCGCGGGCGCTTCTGATGTTCTTGCACTTTTAGTCTCAATATAATGAAACAGTAGTTGAGATAAAGATTGAAATATTATCATAGACCTTATAATCGATAGACGTAGCACGCTTCCTCATTTTTGGCTGCGCTAAAACTAATGGATTTTTGTTCAGAGCACGTGATTATGAATCCATCCGCTAGGTAGCTACCATAGATGTCCTATTCTACGGCAGAGCTACCTATCGGATGGATTCAAAATCACGTGCTCTGAACAAAAACCCATTAGTTTTAGCGCAGCCAAAAATGGGGAAGCGTGCTAAGTCTATCGATTATGAGGTCTATGTGATAATATTGATTAGTTTCGTTTCCTAAACGACGAGCGGAATGTAAAACGTTAGAAAGTTTTACTTGTGAAAGTCAAAACCGCATCTTTTGTTGCTGTGTGTGGACGTAATTAATCCGTCGTTGGTTTCTTTGATATAAGTTCTCTTTTCCTCGTTGTCTTAGTGAATTATTCCTGTGTAGAGATTTTTTTGGCACGTGAGTTTGATATGGTTGAACAAGTACTCCTTACAATACCGATGTGCTAAGCAGTATTCAGAAGCATGGCATAACTCATTCCCTTCATTCATCTGGTATCACATGAATACGTTATAACTGCAGTATGCAGTTTGTAGCTTCTCAGTAGGAGATTCGAATCCGTCCATCATATACTAGTCTTAGTTTTCAGTTGTAACATCTTTGCTGTGTGGCTATGTATCCTTTAGGTGAAGTATTGTGCTCCTTTTTACAGTTTCAGCGTCCCAAACATTTTGATGAAACTAGTTTTTTCTAGTGTGTAGTTATTACTTAACGTTAGGGAATGAAAGGTTTACAAAACTCTTCAGGTTTTTGGATGGTGTGCAGATGTAAAAAAAAATAGGTAACTAGAGAACTGGACACTGCGAAAAAATTCAAATATGTGTGTATACGTCATTATCATACTAAATAATTTTTTACTTCTCTGTAGTACATTATCGTATGGAAGCTATTTGCGAATTCCTGGTGTTAAACACGAAGTAATAATCTTATTTCCAAGCTTTCTTCTTCCTCAGAATAAACACTTTTATTTGAGATCACCTTCAGCTAAAACTTAATTATGTAAGATCATAATTAATGCGTGCCTGAGAATTTAAAAACGTGTACATATTTTAATACATTTGATTATTTCAGCATCTCTTTCGTTGTGGGTTTGTGTAATTGACAAATTTAAGAAGAAAAAAAATGACTAAGGGTCAGTTCAACAATTGCCCGCTAAACTTCTAGTCAGCGCTAAGTTAAGGCCAACTCTCATTGTAGAACTGACCCTAAAGAATGTCTTTGAATTTAATTCAAGGTCTTTAGGCAACTTTGGCCCAGGCCTTCAGATCTATTACTCGACTGAAAGATTACACATTGTAATGTGTTTAGTACGTCGGTATGAAGTTTTTGTTTTATGGTTTATGTTGAAGTTATGCTTTCGTTTTTTTGTTCTCTTTAAAAATCTGGAAATGAATGAAAGTACTGTCGGAAGTCATGGATAGAAGCATTTCTTTATGTGAATTCTTGAGTTGATTAGGTTTACGAATTTTCTGGTGCCTTAACGGATACAATGGAAGAACAGTTTGTAACACATTGTCCAGTGTGTTTTCATATCTTTTATTATTCCCGCGCGCGTTAGGGATTCCCTTGCCTTGCTCAAACGTTTTTGGAGTGTACTTTGAAGCATAAGTGTTGCCAAGGTATTCATTCATATGAAGCTTCAAGATTAGTTACAATTGCAGGTAATTTGTGTTTCGAGTGAAACTTGATTAAAGAACCGTACATGTCGCGAGCTTCTTAATGTATAAATCGAAATTAGAAACAGTTATTAATGTTATGATATAAAACAAATGACGGTAACTAATTTTTTTTTTTTTTAATAAACTCGTTCTTGCAGAGTCAGATAATGAAAGTGTACCTTCAACAACTCCAAGTAAGAAGAATAACGGAAAGAAAGTTCATATTAAAACATTAGAAGAGATCAGATTAGAAAAAATCCAGGAAGCATCTGCGGCATACTACAGGTATAGGTATGAAGAAGGGACAGAAGAACCTGCAGTCAGTATTCTTGATGATAAACTTGACACTCTCATTGTTACAGCTAAAGCTAGTGATGTATGGAGTAGACTTGGGGATGAATATGGGGACTTAAGAAATGTGCTTGTTACCAAAAAAACTATGCAACAGAAAAATCAGCAAAGTGACAGCAGCGTTGTTGAAGCGTGCAATAAGAAAAATACAAGAAAAGTTAAACTGAGTTCAGGTGGAAGTAAGAAGGTAGATTTCCATGTGAAGAGTCTTGATGAAATTCGCAAGGAGAAACTAAAGCCTCGAGAAGAAACCGAATTGATGGACGAAGAAAATGAAGAATTAGTAGTAGAAGAAATGAGTTTTCCGGACAATCGTGAAAATATCTTGAAAGTTAGTGCAGGTCATAATAAAGTTCGTAATGTGAAAAGTCCCGTAGCACGAGTTACGCCTTTACGAAGGCAATGTGATACGGAAACAGAACTTGATTCTAGTGGTAGTGGTGGTGTTGATATTAAAGTGAAAACATTGGAACAGATACGTGCTGAGAAAGAAGTTGTTACTACTACTACCGTGGAGTCGGCTGAAAATGGTGTTAATAAGGTGCGAAATAAAAGAGCACACTCTCCAATAGTGTTCGATTTGTCGTCGAAATCGAAAGCACAGTTGAAAGATGAGACTGAGAGGGATGTAGATATTTCGAATGTAAAGGGCGCGAAACCGAATCAACACGCATTAAAAAAAGACGCTAAAAGTGAAAGTGAAAATAGTTCCAAAGCTCCACGACTAAGGAGAAATTATAATCGCGATCATAGTGAAGAGAAAAAAGCAGGTTCACCTATGGTTAGAAAATTAAGAAGATTTGCGAAACATTTGTTTAAAGGCGAAAAGGAACAATCCGTATCGGATTATGGTGATAGTGGTGATACACAAAGTTCGGGTAGTCGTCAAGTATTCGGTTTCACCAAAAGTGTTAAAAGAAAGCTTTCTAGTGAAGCAGATGCGACAGCACATCATCGAGATGATATTTCCGAAGAAACCGAAAATCAAACCACAAACGAAAAACAAACTGTGATGATGGATTCGATCTCAATAAATGTCCAACGTAAATCATCCGTACCTAAAACAAGAAAATTCAGTTCTAATCGTAGTGAAAATACGAGTAGTAGCAATATTAGTAATAGTAATAATAGTACAAAAGATAGTGACTTCTCACCCCCATATCAGAGCAGAAAAATTAGATTGAAAAGACGACGCACGGAAGATATTGTTAGTAGTTCTTATAGTAGTAGTAGTAGTAGTGGTGGTACAAATATAGATTCAACTAGTACTTCAGACCCGAGCCAATCTGATGCATCACTAAGCCAGAACGATTGTAGTGTTCTGAGTAGTGGTAACACTGATGAAGCTGCGTCATCAGAATTGACTTCAGGTTCTTCTACGGAAAGACTTCCGAGTACTGAAGAAACAGCCAAACCCAGTGCGACCCTTGAATCCCTTGTAAATAGAGCCTCGAATAAAGTGAATAATCGCGGAAATTTGTCCAAGACTACTGATTCAAGTTTATCTCCGTGTCAGTCCTCTCCAGCCTCTCAAATGGAAATGGAGGATGATTTGTTATTTGTGATACAAGACGAGCTTCCTCATTCTGAGCATGTGGGAACGGAAGATAGTGTACTTCAAGACATTGACGAATTATTGAATGACTGATCAGACAGATCTCATTTGTTGTTTTTTTTGATAAGACGTTTCAAATATACATGAATGAATATAGATAGATAGATATATTTTTCGTACAAAAACTTGTTAACTGAACTGCTTATGGAATAACGTATTGTAAAAAATGTATTTTCATTTGCTGTTGTTTGTTGTTCTTATTGAGTGCTTTTTTTTTTGTTTCCATTTTCCCAACGTCAATGGGGAAATTACGGATGATCAAATGAGGGAAAGAAAGAGAGAGAGAGAGAATGCGTAATTTCAGTTACAATGAAATGCAAGTAATTTTAGATCATTTCTTTAAGTTGTCGTTTATTTTATATAAACTACGGTTCTGCGGATGTGTGTGTTCTCATCAGGTACATTGAGAAAGTGTTTTTTTTTTGAAAGAAAGCTTTGTAAATATAATGTAAATAGGCATTGATTGAAAATTCAATAGTTTTTGTTCTTGTATTTAAGGCAACAATGAGTGAGAGATAATTGTGTTAATAATATTGAATGTGCAGAAGACGAGTTCAAGCATAATAATGATTCCTTGCTAATTGTTTTGATTGTATGTGTGCGTGAGAAAGAGGAGTGTGTGAGGAAGACACACATGTAATAAATGAGTTAAGTAAAAAAAAAAACTGTTACATATCTTAGCAGTGTTTATGCGTGTAGGGAAAAATTGACTTGACTGCATTGTATATGAATTGCTAAGAAAAAAAAGAAAGAAAGGAAGAAAAAAAAATACAATGCGCTACATGAATATGTTGTTTGAAATCTTGTATTAACCTTTTTCCCTTGTGTGATTTTATCTTGGTGCATCATGAATGGTTATTTCACTGGTTGACCTCCAAGGGTAAAATGTATTTAGGGTTCTACGAGGCCATGAGACCCAAGAGTGCTTTTCATGTACTTCCAATGATCAAACCGCGATTCCCATTCTGAGTTTCAGCTTAATAGCTTATTCATGCTGTGATACATAGTACGTGGATAGAACTTCATATTTGGTAACGTGAACAAATGTAGATTTGAGGACTCAGAAAATTGTCTTCTACTAATACCCTGACGTCATAAAGTAACAGAAAATCATAGCATTAGCATACTTGTAAACTGTATTTTAAACATAGTTGTTCGTTAATATTTATATTTTAATTATTGTGTTATACAACATATTAATTGTAACATTATATCCACATGCGTTAAGTATTTGTTGGTTAGATGGCATTAGTTTTGTCTTGGTATTTACTAGAGTCAAGACAGAAAAGAAGAAGAAACAAACCATGTATTCTGTTTATGAGCTGACTTCTAGTGGTTTGGACACTTTTGAGTACAAATTACAAGCTTATAACACTTTGTCTTCCGGTATATAAGTGAACATTTCTTTATCTGTTGAAATTATTATCAAATCTTAAGCTTCCTTGTAATTTTTTCATGATAGGTGAGGAAGAAGCACAAAGACTGACATATTGAACAAAATTAATAATGTTATTTACTCCACTACACCGCGAAACCCAAAATCATGTCTCAAATATGACTAAAAAAACTGCTATTTAGTTTAATTTGATATCTGATGTGTTTTACAGACTTAGTGACACCTATTGTCAAGCATTTTCACTAATTAATTCATGGCCTCGTAGAACTCGAAACACATTTTACCCTTGGCACTCAACCTGTTAGTATGCGAGACTCGCTTTTGGACCTCATTGTAGTCAAACATGCTAAATGAAGGTGTTCCATTATAATTTTTTATGCAGGATTTTTTAATAACTGGCAAGTCCTTTAAGGCTTTTTCTGTTGAAGAGAACACTGAGTAACAAAATTAAACTAATTGTATTTTAAGGGGAAAGTAAAAGGTGTTCCTTACAGTATTTTCCCCGCTGATTTTAAATCCGTCATTTCTTTGTGTCGGGAACAGGAGTAACATACACAATCTTATGTCAATAGATGGCATATTTGTACAGAAAACACGTTAAACGTTGTATTGACTGTATACTCACCAGAAATGTGCTCCAATTGGATTTCCTCTTGTCTCTTGTATTTAGTTTCCTTCTTGACGGTACAGCAATTGTCAGCCAATATCCTCGGCTTTCATTTGCCTTGCTTTCCATAGTTGAGAAATCTGATAAAACAGTTCACTCTGTTCAATACTTACACGATAACCAAGTTAATAAATATAGTAAATATTTCAAATATGTGTATAATGCAGCTTGCAATAAGTCTGTTGTTATGTTATTGTATAAAGTACAGCATGAGAAGGTTACTGAACAACAACTTTGGATGCTAGTGTAAGAAATGGATCTTAAAGTGCATCCCAGATCTTAATCCTAGTTGTCTGTAGTTCTACAAAAGTTACCTGATGATAAACAGTCCATGCTTATCCGCTCGGTGGTTACCAAGGAAGTTGTGTATTCTGAAAAGAGCCGCCTTTGATTCATTCAAACTACTTTTGAATGCGGAGTTGTTAATAAATTTCCGTATTTGTGGACCAATAAAAATTTCTTCATGTATCACTAAATCAAGAGAACTTATACTTCAGGAAACGAAAAATGTAGCCATTACAGTTCATGAAATTAACATGAAATTAATCGTGAAGCCGAGGTTGGTGTGTAGAGGACGGAGACCTATTTTATGACTTAAAAAACAAATTTTGTTTCAATCTTGATGGCAATCATGTAACTTAAAATGAACACGGCAAATTGTTATTCATTCATTCATTCATTCATTGCCTGTTGTAAAACGTGCATTTGATGTGAGACCTCAGTAGGTATTACAGTCGGCATTTTGTATAAAGGCAAACATTGTTACATAAAAGGAAACAAATAAATACAACCAACTTACAGGTAATCAAATGGTAGACCACTGAAATATTAAATTATATTCAAAACATATAGTGGTAACAATGAAGGTAAGAAGAAACAATACATTTTTGTGCAGTAAATAAATACCGAATCGCAATACGGTACAGTAGACGCAGTATACAGTACAATATGTAGTATAAATCCATGTTAAAATTTATATATATTAGATACTCAAAATACATTCTCTTAAAGGTTTCTGGAGTCTTCCTAGGGGGACTGTGATAAAGGATGATAGTAATGAGGAGAGAGCAATACGTTTTAATTAAAAACTAAAAACTTGTGACAGTTTCACCAACAAACTACTTAGCTTCATCAGAAACACTGCTGATGAAGCCAAGCAGTTAGTTGGTGAAACTGTTACACGTTTTTAATTAAAACGTATTGGTATTGCTTTGCTCAGCAATTATTTTATCTTAAGCAAAGCTGTGACAGAAAATATTATAGAAGTAAAAAATTAGTTATACTGGAAAAGAAAAGAAAAACAATATAAATAGTTATAACACTGCTACATTTTGTAACTGATAGTGTGAAAAGTGTTGCAAATTCTCTGCCAAAAATTTAATAATGTGGGAAATCACTGCCATTGAAAAATCAGTCTAATATAGTGTTTGTGATAAAATGTGAGACAAAACACTCCAAGTGAATAAATATAGTAAATATTCCAAATGTGTGTGTAAAGCGGCTTGAATTAAATGTTGTGTGTAAAAAGTAATAAATAAATTAATAAATTGTTTTGATTTATGATCCGAAATGGATAGAATGTGAACATTGAAATCTATCGAAAATTTGAACTAGGTGAATATACTTTCTCAGAACGGAAATCGTGATTTATGTCAATTACTTCTATGGGTGTTTAATTACTGTTTTATTAATTAAGGTGAAACAACCTTGTTTTGGAACGATCAATTTGGCTTTGTGCAAAAATACGGCTGACAGTATCTTTCAAAGTGAGCATGAACGTGATGCCAAATGCGGACAATCACATCTCAGGTGTATTTGAACATTTGCGTAACGAAAATCTTCAAATATTGTCCGCCCATGCTTTGTGCCCAGATCTAATAACGATCGTTCCGCTGAAGAAGCTTGTTTCCTCTTTTATCGAATAAATCAGAATTAAACGAAACACCGATAGAGATGACGTACTATAATCTGCTGACGTATCATAAATCAAAACTATTTATTAGTTGTATTTATTTCTTTACACATATTAGGAAGTGACCATCAATTCTTCTTTTAGCCCTAGTTTCATGATCCTGAAGTAAACAAAATATGAATTTATTGTTTTTGAGAACCTTTACCAGATCTATTCACTGTGAGTATAATTTGCCTCTTAATGATGGATTGAATTGTTATTAACGTCCTAAACGAGCTATACACAGGACCTACAGTTTTTCCTTTCTGTAAAGTGAACTGCGAACTACTGCATTCAATGGACCCCGGCGGAAATTGAACCCGTGTCCACGCGCACAGAAAGCGAGCGCGTTAACCTCTCGACCACCCCGAGGTCAATTTCACATATCTTACACGAATACATCTCTATATTAGATTGACTTTTCCATGAAGGTGATTTCTTCCTATTATTGAATTTCTGTTTAGTGAATTGCCAACACTTATAAACACAGTCGGTTGTAAAATGTAGTAGTGTTTACATGGGTTCTTTTCCCCAATGTTTTTCTGTCTGTTATTTTTATCCTTTACCACGTGCTTCTAGTGTGTGTGTTTCCGAAGATGCAGAGTGGGTTACTTCGAAAACGTTCAAGGAAGTGGGGGAGCTATTATATTTCTACAACTTAGAGGCTGCTGTATACTCAAAAAATAAGTATTTTAAGTACGATCTCTGTCGCCACTATGAGCATGTATATGTTACATACTCGTTACTGAGTAGTGTAGTTTGATCATTAAAAGCTCCGAATAATTTGGAACTTAATGAAGATACATTCGCAGTGCAGCCGTAGAGGATGGTATGAAGGTTTAGATCATTTGAAATATATATATATATGTATGAATCTGACACATGTAAATTTCCTGCTTGTCTGGTGGAGCATTTATAAATATTTTTGATAACTAAGCACATGTGTGTTGCGTGAAGTCAAAATGAGAACCTAATATTTGCACAGACAGAGTAGAGGTAAGATGTTATATGGCCTGCAGACCGAGAATAATACGCAGTGCCCATTTCTGGAGCGAAATGTACGAATGGAAAACTTGAACTTAATAATGATCTGCTCATCTTCAGGGTTCTATGTGGTTGGTTGGTGTGTGCTTACACATCCGGATTGCACTGTTTCTGTTCTGATTGGCTGTTCAGACGTCCCAATAGGACTTGCTGTTCTCAGTTTGGTCTGCGCTGCATGCCTTTGCTGTCTGATAATGTTTAAAGCTGTTCCTTGTCTGGTTCAGTGTGTAATCGCTGTCCCTGTTTAGAATGCTGCTTTGTACTATTTTTTTTCCTATTGTCTCTTCGGTGGTTCTGTCTCAATATTTATCTTTTTTCTAGCTGCTGTGATAGCTGCTGCATCAAAAATTATTGTGGTCTGTGCTTAGTGTTTGCTATTGCTGATTTTTCTGTCTGGTTTAAACTAATGTCTCTTGCATGTTCCTTTAATCCTGCTTCTATGTTTCTTCTTGTTTGTTCTCTATATATCTGGCAACAGTCACGGAAAATTCGGTATACTCCTGTTATTTTTAATAGAAAATGAGCCTTAATCATGGGGTAACATAATCTGTAGTTTGGTTATAGGAATACCTACTGTTTTATCCTGCTGATTTGGTTTGAGGCCTCCGGCACATGAAGTGTACACTTATCTCTTGCTTCTCTGCTTTACCCTTGAGGTTTTCTTCTGGATGCTCCGTTATTTCAAAATCATTGAATATGAATGAATATTCTCGTTAGATGTCTCATTTCGTGTAGGTTTTCTTTGATATTGCTTTAGCTCTATGTGTTAGCGTGTTCTGAATTGCCTACAGTTATACTGAATGATGACAGGATTACCTTTTTAGATACGTGTTTGTCTGTCTTTTATCAGCAATTAAGATTAATCTATTTTGATTAGTCAACTTAGTAATATATAGTAAATATGATCAGTATGAGTTTCACTGGTATATCAATACCAATGATTAAAAATATTGATATCATCTGGAAAGATAACAGACATCATTTTATGAATAGCATGTGGTAAGGTGTATCAAATAGGGGATGTTTATGGAACACCTGTAATCATTTGAAGTAAGGATGAACAATGTAGTTTCGTACCGATGACTGATAATTTTTATAAATGAGTATCTATTTTATTAAAAATATGATTCTAACCGTTTATTAGTACTCCACTGATCCCGTAGTTACGGAATTTCGTAAGTAAATACTCATGATCAGTTGTATCGAATGCCTTCGAAATATCAGTGAAAATATTTGAGACATGTTTACTATTGAGAGTTTTCATAACATTTGAAGTGTTTTTTTTTATTATTATTATTATTATTAATAATAAAATTTGGGAGAGAGAAATCAATTCATAGAGAAAACAAAGTTTCATTCATCTTTCGGACATAGCAGTCTCAAAGATCTTTAAAAAATACTGTGAGTACAGGAATATGGTAGTTCTTTTTAATGTCTCTGGGATTGCCATTTTTGTCCAAAGAATGACATGATTTACCGTCGTTGCGGGAAGGTTCCTGATTCAAATTTATTTTTGATCAAGCTATTACTGAAGTACAGATTTTTAACTACAAGAGAAGGAACTTCGTCAACGCAAGATTTTGCTATTTTCAGTCCTTTTAATTACGACCAGAACTTCTTCATTAGTTATTGGGCTAAGAAATATGCTTTGAGAATGTGTGCAGGGAAAAGAACGTTAAACGACACCACAACATGGCATTGTTCAGAAGAGGCATTTTTTTTTTATAAATTTGAGTGTGAGTGTAACACTTGTATATTTGAATCACAATATGACTTACAAGAAGAAGGGAAGTGACACCGGTCAATTACCCACATGTACCTTAATAGAAAGGTCTCACTAGTATGCCAAAAGATTAGGTTGCCCAAACAAATCTAGTACGAGTTATGGCCGCTTGAGGAGCATGAGGTTTTTCGGCTGTATCTCGTGGCGTGCTCTACCTACGATCACACTTCTTATATCTTTCTCGCAGTCTAATGAATCATTAGTATAAAAAGCACAAGTGGCGCCACATATAAAAAGAGCTCCGGATACGAAAAGTCACTCGAAAAGCTCATTAACTGCCTTTACCATATTTCTTAATACACCACGGAGATATCCATTAGAAATATGTCTTATTTATCGTTACAGCAGTCTCCTATTTCTCATCTAATGAATCATTGTGTTTCAAAAGGAGACGTATCTTAGATTTGTAAAGGTTAAATACAGACGCGTCTCGCCGACGAAACTCATTCCGGAAGTTAAATCTCTTAACTCAGGTTCTATCAATCGTATGCAATAAAAAAAGAACACCGAACCTGACTAACCTAACCCTTGGTCACTATTAGTATTATTAAATTTCCTGTACAGTATATAAAGGAGAAAAGTTATTTTTCTACTATATATATAGATCATATTTAGCCATATGCTTTATTTCATCTACCCATCTTGCATTCGGACGTCGTCTCCAGGGGGGGAGGGGGCACTTAACCGGGAAAAGTCAAGAGAATTTTGTGAAAGCACTAAAGTGCAATATGCAAACCCGTATTCAGTGTTAGCAATATGGGAAAACAAGCTGTCACATAATAGGAAAAAGACATGAGACGGCCATCGAAAATAATAAGAAAAAAAAAATCGCTGAACATTAATATGTTTGCCTATCTTTCTTCAAAAAGCATTCCAACAGTAACTGCAGACAATACAAATATAAGTGCTTCTTTAGTGAATAGTGGTAAAAAAATAAATAAATAGTGTTTCTGAAAGTGAGGGAAATCAGAAAAGTCAAATGACGCAAGGTTTGAAGTGCTACCCTCTGGCAGAAAATATAACAAAAACAGAGATTCTGTAATGTATGCACGCTGCTATGTCCTAATCTTCATTTCGGAATGCTGCTGCGAGTGTATCTTTATTTAAGACTATGTTCTCGGACAGCGATATTGCTAAGAATATACAACTTCACCGCACATTTTAGCAGAGAACTCTTAAATGTTTTGAGTAATTGTGATCTGTTAGTTGTAGGTTTCGATGAAAGTTTAAACAAAATATCTCGGAAAGAACAGCTGTTATATTCTGGAATCCTCAGACGAATGAAGTTTCTTCTAGATACCTCACATCAACTTTCCTTGGCCACACCCGTGCTTCAGATCTGATACTTGCATTTCAAAATGCGATGTCTGGTATTAATCTGCAAAAAAGGCATCCAGGTGTTGATGGATGGTCCCTTGTAGAACATTTAGCAGATGAAATAAGGAGCGGTCCATCTAATCCTTTGTTCTTGGACTTGGGTAGCTGCAGGCTGCATACTCTTCATTGTTCATTTAAAGCAGCAATAAAAGTGACTGGTTGGAAGGTCGTTGAATTTTTGCGAGCTGTATACAATCTTTTCAAAGATGTTCCTGCTAGAAGAGCTGATATTAATTACACAGAATCCCGGTGTTTCGTTTAAAGTTTTGTTCAATTAGGTGGATTGAGAACACTAACGTCGCAGCTATAATCCGTCCAGACTTAAGAGTATACTATTGCTCTTATGGGCAACTGATGCAGTTTTACTTATCGTACTTTCCCCTGACTCTCACGAAATTTCTTTACTGTTATCTCTCTTTAAAGTTCCCCGTAGAGGTTTTATATTTTAACATTGATACGAAAATTAATTCCCTAATAAATTTCTTCATTTACATATATTTAATTACCTAATTTAACGATAGTTTAATTGAAACAACTTGACGGGATTAAAGGGGGGAACTAACAGCGACTGGAGCGTTGCCGTTCGGTTATGGCAACCCGAAGTGTGAGAACGGCTGAAGTGAGCTCAGTTTCGTTTTATATATATATATATATATTATTTAACAGTCAAACCGGCATCGCTGTTGCCATGAAAGCAACAGTATATTCTTAAGTCTGGACGGATAATAGGGCAGCGGAAATCTTATCAAACTTAGTCACATATGCTATCCGTGACAAGAAATATCCTAAATCTGCAAGCTTTGAACTAGTATCAGAATGTGTAAAAGACAAGTTATTCAATGAGAAATTAGCCTTCTTCCGCTCTTTTGCAGCATCAATTGAATCTTTCCTTAGTGAGTTTCAAACGGATGTTCCTCTTGCCCTGTTTCTATATGGAGAAATGTCATCCCTTATGGTTTCAATTATAATTCCTTTTTGTAAAAGAAGATTCATTGCAAAAGTCACTGATTAAAGTAGATTTAGGTTATTCAACTGGAGATGCCTTGAAAAAAGTAAAGAAAACTACCAAGCAGCTAGAGATGTTGGAGTTGCACCAGGCGTGTCTGCGAGCATTGCAGAAATTTGTACAGAAAGTGATGGAAAGATCTTCTCTGAAGTATCAGCTTACGATAGCCATCTCTTGCCTTGACCCTTCTGTAGTGTTAAATCCAAACCTTGCATTTAAACGAGTGTTTGCCTGTCTGCAAATCCTTGTTGAGCGTAAGTGGATGTGGAGCGTTAACAGATAAAGTTGACAGAGAATATAAAGTATATGTGTGCTCCCAGATGTCGTAGAAAGCATGAAGATGTATTCAAGAAAGAACACGAGACTAGATCATCACTGGATGACGTGCATTGCAGCTTCTGAAAGTTCGGTAGAGCTCAGATCATTCGTGCGAATTGTTCTGATTCTTTCACACGGAAATGCAGCCCTGGAAAGAGGTTTTTCTATAAACTGAGAATGTCTCGTAGAAAATCAAAGGGAGGAAAGCTTCGTGGCTCTGAGGCTGTTACAGCTTTAGGAGGAATATATTCTACCGTAATTAATAATAACACGATTCACGCTGCAAGAAATGTTCATTCAAGGTACATCAAGTGTATAGAGAGACGTGGTTGGGAAGATAAATAAAATGGCTGAAAGGGACCGGAAATGAGCTGCACAAGAAGTAAAGGAATTGGACGAAAAGAAGCTGAAGCTGATGGTAGAAGTTGCTCTCATTACTAAACAATTAATGCCCTAAAGAAATTAAATTTCTGCTTCCCTTTTTTATTAGAAGAATTATTTTGTGTGTGCACTATCTGTTTGTGTTTTGAATTGCAATGTGTGTATGTGTAGTGAAAATTAATATTAAATTAAAGTTAGAGAACCACTACTGCAAAGTAAATTTGTGCAGTAATGCAAATTCAGTGGGAACTTATTGTCAAGTGAGTATAAATGTTATTGTTTCCGACAGGGCGATGTAGAGTTATACACTATATCACTCACATGACCTAACTGTAACAATGTGACTCTCTTCAGGTTGACGGACAATGAAATGACCTGATTTGATATACATTAACACTGTTACTGAAGCACTAGATATTTACGCCTCTGGTAAGTATGAGTTTTGCAGAATGTGTTTTAAAAAATTACAATATATTTTATCCGTATTAAATGATGTGTATTGATCCAGTACTAGTGTATGCAGTTGGCTGCAAATTTACAAATTTTTGGACTGGAAATTTATCAATATATGCCTCGAAAACAGGGAATTTGAAAATTCTTTAAGAGGACGCCCTGGCCTCTGTCGTTTCTTTTCTCTGTGGATCCGATGTTGTACATTCGTCGTCTATCTTCCATCCGTTCGTCTAGTTATGTGACCACCCCATCACCACTTCATTTTTTTCAAAGTCTTGATTAGATCTACTTTTGTTCGTGCGCGTTTTGTTCAATTCATTTGTTTTCCTGTCCCTCCTAGTAATTCCTAGCATGCATCTCTCCATTGCTCTTTGTGTGACTCTTAAAACTTTGAGTCGTTTGCGCATTCAATGCCCAAGTTTCACATCCGTGCATCATCACAGGTAAGACACATTGATTATAAACTTGACGCTTGAGACACATTGGTAGTTTGCTTTTGAAAATAAAATTTAGTCTTCCAAGAGAGCTCCACGCCATTTTACATCTCCTATCTTTATTACTACCCTTTCGATTCTATCTGAAATTCCTTCAATTTCTGTGATTCGTGTCTTCAGGTCTTTATTTAATATCACCAGGATTCAATCCCGGGTCTCCGGATCAGCTTTCCACATGCTACCAATACTCCAAAGTGCCAATTCAACATCAGCCGCTCGTCAGTGTTCTTTATGGTTCAAGCAGCACTGCACCTGAGGAGGACCGAACTACTGACGTAGCTTCCGGAATGTGCTTTGTCTGCGACTCGGAGAGACAGAACTACGAGACATTTCTAAGGGAAATTTCGCAACACAAAGCACAACGTCGATAGTGATTATATGCACTAATTTGTATTTAAAAAAAACTGCTTTCGTAGAGCACTCAAATCTTACTTATCTTATCTGTAAAGGTAACTACGAGATATTTCTAATGGAAATATTTCAGTAATATAGCAGTGACTTTTCGTACCGGAGCTGTTTTTATAGCTGGCGTCACTTGTGTGGTTTTCGTTTTTAATATATGGATGGTTTATTAGACTGCGAGAAATACATAAGAACAGTGATCGTAGACCAAGACCCGAGATACCGCCTAAAACCTCATGTTTCTCTAGTAGCCATAACTCGTACTAGATATGTTCGGGTACCGTAATCTTTCAGCATGCCTCTTTAGACGATACAATTTCTCGTGCAATCTCTCGTATTATAGAATGTATACAATCCATAGTACGATATTTTTCGTACGATAAATCACATTATTTTATAGTGTTTTACACGGTACAATCTTGGGTACGAGGTGATGATGATGAAACTGCTGGAGTTTATATCTGGTGTAGCAAAAAGTAATCCATTATTTTGCCAATAGATGGCTTCAGTGATCTGTATCTCGCGTTGTATAAGTCCGATCGGGTTCAACGACATGGCGTTCAAACGATGAGATTGCGTACTACAAACACTGTTCAGATAGTTGTGATGAGTTGACTCAGTGTTGTGTGAGCGCGCGTCAAAATGGACACTAGCAAAGAGAAAATACGCTATATTTTACAGTTTTTCTTCGTTAAAGGCGAAAACGCAATTCAGGCGGCTGCAAATGTGAATAGTGTTTATGGTCCTGATACTGTAACAGCCAATCACGCGCAATTTTGGTTTCGTCGATTCCGTTCCGGTAATTTTGACGTCAAAGATGTACCACGCACTGGAAGGCCACGTGTCGAACATGTCGATAAAATCATGGACATTGTCGCGTCCGACCGTCATGTAAGCACTGTTTCGATTGCCCAAGAGCTAAACATTGCACAAAAAACCGTGTGGAACCATTTGCATAAGGCTGGATACACAAAGAAGCTTGATGTATGGGTGCCACACGAGTTAACGCAAAAAAAAACAACTCATGGACCGAATTTCCGTCTGCGAATCGCTGCTGAATCGCAACAAAAGCGACCCATTTCTGAAGCGGTTGGTGACTGGTGATGAAAAGTGGATCACTTACGACAACGTCACGCGAAAACGGTCGTGGTCGAAGCGCGGTGCGCCGGCGCAAACGGTGCCCAACCTAGGATTGACGGTCAGGAAGGTTTTGCTGTGTGTTTGGTGGGATTGGCAGGGAATTATCTACTATGAGCTGCACCCCTACGGCCAAACCCTTAACTCGGAACTATACTGTCAACAATTGGACCGTCTGAAGGCAGCAATCGCCCAGAAGCGGTCAGCTTTGGCCAATAGGAGAGGCATTGTGTTCCACCAGGACAACGCCAGGCCACACACATCGATGGTGACTCGCCAGAAGCTCCGGGAGCTTGGTTGGGAAGTTCTTATGCATCCACCTTATAGTCCGGACCTGGCACCGAGTGATTATCATCTGTTCCTGTCCATGGCGAACACGTTTGCTGGTGAAAAATTCGCGTCAAGAGAGGCTTGTGAACATCGACTGTCTCAAGTTTTTGCCAATAGGGACAAGGGCTTCTATGAGAGAGGCATCATGATATTACCTTCCAAATGGCAACACGTTATCGAACAAAACGGCGCATATGTGATCTAAATCGGATCATTCTAACTATGGTAAGTCAATCCTTTAATGTCATGCAAAAATAATGGATTTCTTTTTACTACACCAGATATTTCTGACATATCAGGCTTTTAAGGTAATTAATTATGCCACAGATATTTGTGAAAGTAGCCCATTAAAAACATAGAAAAGAATTAAAATATTGATAACAAAAAAAAAGTCAGTATTTACATTACGAACATTTTTGATTACAAGAAATGTTATAAAAACTAGAAACATTATGAAAATACTTTAGGACGAAAGGTTGTTCAATTTCCTTTAAAATTACTCATAATTTGTGTTCTTGCGATGAATTGTTATGCCAATTTAGATGATACCGCAGGCTCTAATAGAGACTTTTAGCGCTAAATTTAAATAAAATATTAATAGTTCTCAAATATAGGGGCAATTTATGAAATAATACGTGTCTTACGAAATTTCTTCAAAGAAACTATGAAGAAATTGTGGGGTGTGATAGAGAAGAAATCCGCGTATGAAAATCATAGGGTACATCCGAACATCTTTTGTCGTCATGTGTATAACATGTGTTAACCAGTGCGATTTGGTAATATTTTCTCTTTGAGGAAATAAGTAAGTTTTGTAATGCCACGTGATTAAAGTCACTTTGTCCGATTGTTTACATTCTTTTCTTTAGTTCACAATGGTTCGTGGTGTCCTCAAATCTTGCAACGTTAATTTAAATCATTTCGTTATTATCAACAAAAGTTCCTCTGATTCTGGGGTACCCATGCCCAGAATGTCTAGTCCCCTTTCATAACATCCTGGACCCGCCAACAGTTAGAAGGTAATATGTTCTTTATCATGACCGGTTCAAGTGGTCTTCCAATTGTAGGTTTAATAAATATCTTCGTTATGCTATCCGGAGCTTCTTATTTATGATAACAAAATCCAGAATAGCTACAACACTAAGACTTCCGGTGACATAAAGCGCTCTTGCCATCTAGCGGGATTCTTGTTAAATACTGCCTGTGCACGCTCAAACTGGCTGTAGACCCTATATTAGAAACATTGATTGATTCTCGTTCTTGTAAAGGATATTCACTGTTTAATGCGCCATAGTCCTCAAAAGAATACAGCAATCGAAATTAAAAGAAATGCAAATGAAAGTTCTATAGACCACAAAACTTTGTACAGATCTTTTTAAAAAATGAGGCGTCACGTCGTAGGTTTGATGTTTTATTGCCCTACGCCGCAAGAATGTAGTTCCCACTTTACAGTCAGAAGAACTGTCAATATAAAGAAGATCGAATGCGGGAGGTATGCCAACCCTAAGGGAAAAAAATGTTGGAGCTTGCATGAGAAACTAAAAATATTCCGAAGAGTTACAACACAGACGTTAAACCTTCGAAAACACATAGTCTCTCAAGCATTTTGCGTGAGAGTTGACAGGTCTATCGCTAACAAACACACTTAGCTATCCCCTTCACTTTCTTTCACGCTCTTCTTATATTTCCAAATATTTCATTCCTCCTGTAAATTTTGCAAAAAGTGTCCATCACCTTCGGAACTGTACCCATGTTCAGCAACTCTGATAAAATCATATATTCAAGTTTCACTTAAGGAGCCTTCGTCCCTACGGTGCAAGTGAGTGTGTGTGTGTTGCACCGTAGGTACGGATAACTCTTTATTTTGTCAGGAATTGCATGACGTGATTAAGGGGCATGCAGCATTACTGGCAAGTCTAAAAGTGAAGTAAAAGATTACGAGTTTTAACACAAAAACAAAAGCAAAATAGAAATAAATAATGTATGCAAACTTAAATCGCATACAGTTTATTAATTATCATAATTTATATGCTTATAATTCAATGATGATCTGATTGTTTCCTTCATTTAACTATTGTGAAGTGTCCCGTATTGACATTCTAGAAATCTGGCAACCGTAACAGCACTACAAGTAAAAACTGACTTTTTATATTTCTATGGTTTCTCTCTAGGTTCACTACACAGGGTATGATCCAGTACACAGGCTGTAATTAAGAGTATAGGTTAGATTTCTAGATAAACCGCAAAATGTGAGGGAAAATATCTAAGCTATTAGTACATGCTTGATTAATACTGATTATACTGCTGCTGTTCATGCTTTTATTTAAGTCAGTAACAACATATCCAGTAGCACACGAACGTTGAAAATACGTGGATTGAACGTTAGTACTGAAACGTTCGACATTGAGTAATGGTTGAGAAACAGGTTAAAATCAACGTTTAGATTAAACGAAGGAAAGTATTTTAGAAACATTTTTTAAAGATGATTATGCGTACCTGTTCAGCCTTTTCCAGTTGGCCAAAACAGAGCCTAGTTGCTGGTTGTTGTCTATTGGCATACATGTTTAGACTTCGCCCGTTGCTTTCGTGGTCATATATTTATTTGGTAGCAAATTTTCTCACTGTCTGCAGTAGAATTCGAAGCTGGAACTTTCCGCGCTCATCGTTTGTAGCTCGTTACTCTAACCACTCATCCACGGGGCCATCTAGCGAGTAACTATTATTCCTTTTCTGTTACGAAGACTGTATCTGAAGTAAATGCATTCGTATTGGTTGAAGGCAGTCACCACAAATCCAGACGCGTCGGTTCACCAGCATGTGGAGGCATTTTGCTCATGGGGTAAGAATAAACGTATTCTTCATTGTCGAGAAGCGAACGATGAAAACACGTGTTTTTTAAACATATTTTTAACGTTGTATATGTCCACCTACGGTGCATTGGGTAGAGACGCCTCACGGCTCAAGATGCCCCACACTCTGTAACTGCTAAATTGTGGTCGGTGGTGGCAGCACTGATCTCGATTACGAAAGAACATCCTACAATCATTGGAAGTGTGTGTGTGTGTGTGTGTGTGTGTGTGTGTGTGTGTGTGTGTGTG
>JAGDQP010013450.1:4637-17117 GCA_022664845.1 Lepisma saccharinum
AGTGAGATTCTGTGACGTAGAAACTTATGTTTTAGTTCTTTTGGGAGATTTAATTGTGAAATTTTTTTGTCCTGTATGGATTCCTTATAGGATGAATTTACAATGTTTTAGATGTTCCAGAATAGGTATGATTATACAGTACTTTTTTTTTCTTCTTTCCACATCCTACGAGAAACTCTCAGCCACTATCTTTCAAACTTTTCGAATGTGTCCATACTAATGTCAGAATTAAATAATTCATGCCCATATATTAGCGTAGGCCTAAGTATAGCAAGATATATTCTAGTTTTCATTGCTATAGGTGAATTTGATAATAGAATGTCTTTTAGGGCCGAGAAAATCTTCAAAGCTTTCTTCCTTCTTTCCAAAATATGTGTTTTAAAATTCAATCTCAGATCCAATGTTACACCGAGATATTTAGCATTGCGGGATGGTTTTATGTGGGTTTTATCTATACATATGGACTTATCTTTGTTTTTCTTGGTTCCTTTTCCTGTTGGATAAAATATCATTACGCACTTTGTTGAATTAACACAGCTATTTTTTTACTGTGTAGAGTGTGCATTCTAAATCTTCAACCGCAGAGAACATAATTATTTAATACAGTGTGCAAATCTCAATCCAAAAATCAATCTATCAGTAGCTGAAACATTGAATATCGTTACGCTACCGAATGGCGCTTAAGAATTTTTTTTTTAAAATCTGTTAGCTGAAAACATTATTGCACGTATTCATTTTGTAACATCGAGCTTTTGTGTATAGTGTTATATGTATATTTGTATAATAGTCACAGGTATTTTGTTATTAACTCTCACAGTATTTAGTGTAGTAATGCTTAATCGAGTATCAGGTATCACTTAACATACATGTTTATAATTATGGGTTCTCTAATTTTTCTTTATTTATGAAAATTTCTGATTGTGAGTTATTTTTCCTTTGAATAAAGGAAAGTACTTTAAGAAGGAAGCAGGCCAACAAGGAGATGTGTAAAAAAGATTAAAGTTGCTACGAGTAATGGCTTCTGATGATTACAGTTTTTCCTTCTTTTTTCAAATGTTCTGTTTTCTTTGGAGATCTCGCTGGTCTACCTGACAATTTTCAGGTAAGCTTCCATGTGCTTTGTAAGTGTATAAATATACAACAGAATCTGAATATTTAAATTTTGTGATGGAAGGATCGAGTAAGAAATGTATGTAACTAAATATTCTTGTTACAATATTTCCTTTACACTTTCCGTTCGATTCTTCTTCAATACACATCTCCACAAACGGGTCTCTAGTCTGTGAAATCTTCTTTGGTTGAAGTTATTTCCAGTTACTTTTCCTAATCTTTCCTTTTTTCGTAGGAAAACATCGGCTAATAAATCACTCCTATTGGGACTATTATTGTAGAAGTGCATTTTCGTGTTCTGCTAATCCAGCTTAGACTTAAAGTCAAACTCTCGGGTCCGGAAACTAACTTTCGGCATTCAACAATAGAAAGCATTGCATAAGGGATAACAATGTTATCAAATAATAATTAACATATTACAAAAACGATAATGAAATAGTTCTTCCATCAAGTGGTCCATGGAACTATTCGACATAATTTTGCCAGCCCGCGATCTCCGAAAGATAGAGAAACACTGTCCTCATACATATTTAGTTTATTTTCTTGTGAGTAAACGTGTATAGTTACGAAACAAGCATACAAACTGTGTGAAAAATGCCAGAAGACACTTTGAAGGGAATCGATAAACATAAGTTGTGTAGATCAGTGTGCGTCTGCCGTGGTCGACCCTTCATCTAAACTCTAGACAGTAGATAGTCTTGAGTGTTCTGAGCTGAATTTTCTTCGTGGATGAAGCAGAACTATGGTTCGGTATTTTGGATACCTATATTTATAGTCCTGAACGATTTTTAATACATTGAAGTTATCATGTTCATCTCAACTCCCAAATGCATGGACAAATAATGACTCTCTATTGTCAATTCTAGTTGATCAAAATTTCTAGGTTTGTCTTCTCAGTGGACTGGCAGCCCTGTTAAATGGCTTTTTAACACGCGTGGTGGAAGACTTTTTTGTCCCTTTTTTCTCTTTGTTTTGGTAGCGTGCCACCCCATCGTGGTATAAACCATCAGAGCCGCACGAACAGAGATTTTTCGTTTCTTTTCACACAGTGGAAGGGGTGGTTGGCACACTCTCGATAGCCAAGCGTGCACAGACACGGAAGAACTGTTTTCTTTGAAATATTATGATTCAGTGATTTTTCTCAAGCAACAACAGTACCGTGTGATATATGAACTGTGATTTTCTATTAACGATTCCGTTTAAACGCTCATCTTCGACCCATAGCAATAATATTGTTGTGTCTTTTTAATACAGCGAATATTTATGAGAAAAGAGAGAAATTTTGAGGTGGGCTAGTTGTTTCCGCTGGGACCGAACCCAGGACCTCCCGAAAGCGAGGCCAACACGTTCAGCTGAGCTATGACATTTCGGTGTGGAAAATACTTCTGCACAGCTCGTCAGCTGCTGTAAATCTGTAATAATAATAATGGTAGAAAAAATATTTTGTGTATATATTTCTAGCAATGTCCGTAAACTGTTCAATGTAGAACCCGGAAACGTATGAATTAGAAGAGCAGCAACGCCTGGTTACCTAGAAGAACGACATAAACTGAACTTCATCTTCTTACTTACTTACTCTATGGCTAACGGAACTCGCAAGTTCATCCCCACAGTAACAAACGTTCGGCATAGGATTCTATCCTGGGTAAATCAAGCCACTTTTCATCACAAACACCTACTTCTCCAAGATCCCTTCTAATATTGTCCTCCCAACGTAGTTTCGGTCTTCTTAACGATCTCTTTCCGCCCTGTTTTCCAACCAAGATGGAATATAGTCTTCGTTTTCCTCCCATCCAAGCTACATAGCCTGCTCATGTTTGTCGTAGCGATTTCATTATTCTTACAACATTGGGTGATTTGTACAGTACGTGAAGTTCTTAGTTGTGAAGTCTCCTCCATTCTCCGGTTACCTCGTCGCGTTTCGGCTCGTATATCTTTCTCAAATCCTTATTTTTTATAACTTCGTCTTATAGTAAAGATTTTAATTTTTGAAGTTTTAGTTGTTTTCATAAATTGTCTTTGATATTGATTTTCGAATCTCCCTTTAGGTACTAACATCCTAAAGAGAGTAGTGAAAATAATGCTTATCTTCAGCCTGCACATGTAGGAATACAGGCTCTGTAAAAGAACTCTTTTGAAGAGTTCAGAAGTCTTCATTCAAACTGTTGGTATGTTATTCTATAAATTTTAAAATTCTTGATAACGAATTACATGTTTACATATTTATACACATATATTTCTTCTGCCACTTTTGATGATATTTTTAAAAACTAAACTTCTTCAAAATCAACTAATAATAATAATAATAGGTAAGAAAGCTTATTTACTAAATCTGGATATCGGTGCTAACTAAATGCTGAATAGCCTTAACAACCCTTAACAACTATTAGCTATGACTTATCAGCTTATAAAAGCAGTGAGATAGGGGCTTTGGTTGCCCTTCTTACCGTCTCGGCATATTGGTACGCGTTCTTGAAGATGCTGATGATACAAGCGATAGCCTTACAACATAATTGATTAAGCTTCTGTTAAAACTCGTGTAAATTTTATGAATATAAACAACACAAAAGATGAAGATCTAGTTCTTGGACTAATAACACACTTGAAATTGGCACTACTTCCAGCAGTTCTTCATTTGGACCAATTGTCACAGATCCTGTGACTGACTTGTCGTTCCATAATCATATTGAACCATATTAAAGGGTCGAGCGATGAATATATCAACCCCCAACGCAATACCATTGATCCAGCCTCACTAAGAAGACAGCAGCTGTGAGGGGTTGACGGATGATCAGAGAAAGACTTAACTGAAAAGGGGATGGATGCTGCTGCCTCTCTCTTTCTTTCTCTCTCACGGTCTGTGAATATGTGTTGACTATGGACCAAAAGCAGAGGAGAGGAACAGCACCCATGGTAGCCCATATGGCTTTCGGCGGGAACGAGTGGGTGGGAGAGAGAGAGAGAGAGATTCGAATCGTTCAGAGCTAAAAGCAGAACACGCGTGCTTTTGGCTTTGGCAAGTTTAGATGGGGGAGGGCATTTAAAAGTCCTGGAGAGGGAGTTGGGTTAGACCTCAAAGACTCCCTCTGTTAACATAAATGTAGGCTATGTGAGTGCCAGAGAGCATTATCCGACACAGTAAGAACTTGGCCGGCTCAAAGACCGGGTGCTGCGTGTACTTTTTTCGATTTGGCACTAGACTGACATGTGACGGCAGATATCGGGGATCAAAAATAACAATATTTATTTTTACGATATAAATATAGACGTCTATTTATTTTTATTCGAATAGAATTAATTTGTTAAGTTTTTGTATAGTTTACACGTTTATAGAATATGATTCCAGTGAAACTTTGAGTGACGGTGTCCTAGAAATTTCTTCTTTTAAAGCGCTTTTAGTGTTTGTGTTGACGCTATACACACGGGAAATATTATTTAATAGTGTCAATCAGGATAAATCATGGTGGCCATAGCTCGTGAAAATTTCAGAGTAAGTTGTCATTTCTATTTCCAGTAGTACCAGAATGTAGATCTTGATTAAATTACGATATTGTATAAAGTGTTCAAAGCAGGGTTGCTTTTCAATTTGAGTTTTGTAATTCATTTGTCGGAGTTGTAGCTACAAATGTATTGTTTATTTCCCTATACTGTATGACGTTGTACATTTTACACGTTACTAATATGTAAGAACACGGATATTAAAAAAAAAAAAAACTAAAGTCGGACCAGCGCTTTGGAGGCACTCAGTTCGAGTTCTAGTGTCGATTATGCCTAGAGTAAAACCCTGACCGCTATCTTCTCTATCCCCTTTTCCGAGTGAGTGTTTTGCTCAGAGTACTCAGAAGTATGACGGACTTTACTGTAGATACCTGTCCAGAGCCACCTTTGTTGGTCCTGGTATGGTATTCAGCTTCTTTCTCATGCTCATATTCCACGAATTATAAAGTACAGAGGAAGACAGACATATGAATTAGTTATACAGATGAACAGAAAAAAAAAACTTCTATAATATAATTTGTTTGAAGGCGAAGCAGTAGTAGGGTGACCAGACGTTCCTAGTTTTTCGATTCGTGAAAATAGTGAAGTCAAAAGTAATGTTACACTCTTAAGTGTTACCCTCAAAGTTCTGATTTCTATGTAATATTAGTACAATTATAGGTATAATTATACAGGGTGTAACAGAATGTTACCGACAGACTTTGCAGGTGAGTTTCTGACTGGAGAATCGAAACAAAAACTATCTACCTGATGTGTCCAATTCGCTTACTTTTTGAGTTACACGCGGATGCAACATGGAGTCCAATGTCGACTCCTTACAAGTTATAACAGAAAATAAATATTCGCGACAAATCAGAAACACTGCTGTAAATAAAATTTAGTTTCTGGGAGGAGATTTTTATCAATACTTTGGATATTAGAGCTTAAAAGATGACGTAATCAGATTCTCGTGTTGCTAATCTAGTATAATGTTCGTTTTCAAATAGCACTACGTCAGTTTAGTGGATATTTGGTATTCCTTAGTGATGATAGGGATATGTGAAGAACAGAACGCAGTGTTGTAAACTGTAAATATTATACCAAGTTAAATGGGGAAAATGCTGAAGTTGGAATCCCTGTATCCCTGAAACGAAGCGTATTTAGACACATAAGCAAGACATTTTGGTTTTTGTTTTGCTGTCAGGAATTCACTTGCAAATTTTCGTTCCTCAAATTCTGTCACACACTGCATATATTTTAATTTAGATTTCATACTCAGAACGACCGATGCTCCCTTAAAACCCCAGCCAGTCTCCACGTCTGTGTGCGTACCTTCAAAATCCATACTTAATATTTATTTTCCACTGTAAACTTTACTTCCCGCCATTTATTATATTCACGTGCAGCGATTCTATATATTTCTTCGTCTGCAGTATGTAGGTATATTTTTATTTAATTAAATTTTACTCCTAATTTGTATTTCCTACTTCTTCCGTAAACATGCGCGCTCAACACAGGAAGCTGTCACCACGATATCTTCTGTTTCTTTCCCAAAAATGCAATATAGGAAAAAGTGTTGTGAGGGCGGAGACATAAGTTTGATCAGAAAGAGGAAAATATAAATTTTGAGTTGATAAATTGAGTCTCCGTTGCTTTTATTCAAACCTAAACTCAGTTTCCGTACAATTCCAATTTGTATACTTTGGTTATGTGACGTTAAATTCTTCTGGCGTTCATATCAAGTAGAATATCTGACAATTGCGACCAGCGACAGTACCGATCAGGGTCAAATCTGCTACATTTTTTGTCACCTTCCTTCCAAGATTTGAGAACTTGACAGGTTTCTTGTTAGTCGTAATTCGCACCTTCATTAGTGCTTCCACAGCATGTTGTAATTTTTATACATTGCAGCAATAATGCACGTAGATATTAGTCATTTCCATTATTAGGAGTGAATATGCGAGTTCATTATTGTGACTATACTCGTGCAATAAAATGTCAGTTTATACGTTCTGGTGATCGATCTCAGAACTTCTAACAAGTTATATTTGAAAGTAAGCAGTATATTCCTCTAGTACAGAGTTTACACTGAAATTTTCATTACCGAGTACTACTACCGAGTCATCAGCGTCAGTGCAGGTTTGGAGTAGGAGTTCGTGTAGCCACTTCTTGCCTTTTGATGGCGAACTAATGCTTAATATTGCTTTCATTGTCATAGAGAACTGAATATCTCATGATGGGAAACAAATAGCACATGTTTAAAAAAATCAAGTGTTGGACTGATTATATTATTAATTAAAAGTTGCGTATATGACTAAACTAACTTCAGTGCACTTGGTTCTTTTATTTCGTTACATTTTATGGCCTAAGCTTCTCACAAGTCTGATATATGATTATGAATACTCTTCTGGAGAAAGGGATGGAGAAGGTAGTGACCAGGGCCTTAATGTAGATACCATACCGGCATTTGCGTGATAAAATTAATTGCTGATCATGCCATGCACTTGCATTTGATTGTTGAACGCCTTGCATCAGGTTTACACGCTTAATTCATTCGTTGAGGTGCCGGAGATTTTTATAATTTAGATTTTTTTTCGTGATTGTTCGACAACCTTTCTGAGTGCTTCTTCTTTGTTCATTCACTTTTGTGATTTTCATATGCTTTTCTTCAGAGGCCAGTTTAGGCTAGACCCTATGAATGAAAACTTCGTGCCCGATTCCTGTATCCTTTCACTTTCTTAGTTTTATACATCTCCGTGCTAACCTGTTGACCAATTATAAAAAATAATGTTGCATGTTCGGTTTTAATACGCATCACAGGTACGTAGCGATTGACTTAATAATAATAAAATAGATTCGAGATGCAGAGCAGCAAAGCCAGAGTAGACAGCTGTAATTTACGTTTATTCCCATCATAAGTTCATTTCATCTTCAAAGCTGCCGTCAATCAGTATGTGTAGTGAGGAAACTGCGACATTTATGTTTTTGTCCTCAAAACACTATCATCAAGATTTATTGTTAGTACTTTCCCCTACTTGGAGAAGTGTACAACACTTGGCTCACCAATAACAAGTTACTTTACGCTACGTGCACACGAAAAAGAAAGAAAATGCCAGACGATGAAATGGGTAATGTGCGTTGCAATTTAATGGATCCAAAGTGTTCGATTTCTGACAAGTGGAAAATGCTGTACTCTAAACTGTTTGAAATTCGCTCAGCAAAATTGGAGAGACAATGACTGCTACAAGCACTGTCCCTGTGCATCTATATGTATGGTACAAGTGCCCTTAATGCAGTTCTAATTGATTAGTAGTTGCAATGCTTCCCAGCACTGAGTATGTGAAATTTCTGGTGTTTCTAATGTCCAGTCTAGGCTGATGAGTGCAACGTTCATTTCATCCTAATGTTGGCATGACAACCGAGAATGTCCTTCCCCCCACCCGTACGTCCTAATTCACGTTGCTATAGAAACGACAGCCAACATGAAAGGGGAAAGGAGGGCATTCAGCAGGGCAAAAGCAAGCAATGGTGTTAGGAAGATTGTAGAAGGGGGAATGTGATGGGTCTGTTCCGTATGAATGACGCACACTTGTTGCTGGGTAGAACTCATGTTAGATTTGTTTGGAGGTGATAGGGTTGGGCTGTGAAGATTTACTCAAGTACAAGGAAATTGAAATTTTGTTATATATGGTAGAGATTCATTATATTTTACATACATTTTAAATTACACTACTTAACGATAAATATATGATACAGGGGGGTTAGAACCATACTGGCGGTCTAAGTTAAGTCTGTCTGGAAATTGGAGTTATGGAGGAAATTGGCAACTTCCTTGTGATTATCTTTTCATTTTGTGTCCAACGAAGTAAAAATTAAACTAGCTTCATCGTCACCTCTGCTCGTAATTATGGCAAGTTTTGTTTTGAAAATCGTGACGACTGACTCACTGTTGTCAGTCCCTAATATGTACTGTACTTTTAATCATTTCTGTTATTCTTTTATAAATATGCTTTCAGGCAATTAGTTTGTTCGTTGAGGGAAAACAATATCCTGAAAGTATTATATCGAAAAAAATGACATACATATAGACGATGTTTAGAATGGTATGAATAATAATCTATTTCATTGAATGGTGGGCGAAGAAGATAATCGTGAAGAGATTGTGTGATTGATAACATTCTACGTACCACCTAGCGTTATACTGCTTTGCTCTGTAATACATACCGTCAGCGGGGGTTACTTTGGACAAAATTGACACATCAAGGTCTGACAAGTTTTACTGAATGATGCAAGTCTGAGTTTTTGTGCCAGGGTAAGGTATGAAGTTCTCTTACTATTGGTAGTTGTTGTTTATTCATATGATTTCAAATGGCAAAATAATAATAATAAATATATATATAAAACGCCTTTTTTTGGTCAAAAATGGTGTTTCATATCAGCGCGAAAATAGGAAGACTAATAGATAATTTTGTTTTCGCATGCGCTGGACCGTGTAAAAATTATTTGGCTCATTTGTCATCGTTTTACTAGACCCTTTTTTCTTTGCTAATTTGGGGTTACTAAGGTATTTCTATATTTTCTCGGGGTTACTTCGGGTATATTGTAATGTGATATGTTCTTGTGAGATTAAAAGTGGCTACTTCTGTAGCTCTGAGGAGGACGAATGGGAGGAATGTGATGATACTAGATAATGTTTAACCCGAAAGCACACAACGCGGTTAAGAAATTGCACATGAATTAGAATTAAAAGCTTAGCACCTCCTGCACAAAAAGTGTGAATGACTTGTGCCTTTATCTAAAAAAAAAGTATTACATTGGGATTGTTACAGCAAACCATGAGGACCTCCTTCAAGATGTGTGTGTCCAGTTTGCCCGATTTCAGAAAAGCTAGTTCATTCAGCAGGGATGCCAACATTTTATTGGCCAGAAGAACTTGAAAGTGAAATTTGTTTCGAAGAAATTTTAATTACTTTACCACCACATGCAATGAATATAACATGGTTCATTTTGCTTTCGTGTAAACTTTGAGAATATTGATCTGTCTTAATGGGAAAAGTACTACAGTGAAACCTCGATATATCGAATTCCTTGATCAATCGAAGTTCTTCCATTCCCCTTGAACCTGCTATCACTCCCATGTGTATATATCGAAGGACTGGACTGCTCAGGAAGACCTCGATATTTCGAATTTTCATACTTGCTTGGCTTGGCACCGCACATCTATATATCGAAGTTTTGATTGGAAAACCTATATATATCGAAGTTGTTTGGATGAACTCTTTAATACTGTACTGTATTTAGATGAAATTCAGTTCGTTCTTTGAACGACAATCGTTCATATTGCAATCTATAACCCCCACCATTGTTTAACATAGACATTTTAAAAATTAAAATATAGTATCCTTTAATTACATCAAATTTGTGTTGAGAAATGCATCCAATAACCGTTGTTTTTGTTGTTGTGAACCTCTATATATCGCAGTCAGTCAGAAATCACCTTGATAAATCGAACCTCGGTATATCAAAATCCTCGATAATTCGAAGTTTCATCGTTTCCCTTGAGGTTCTATATATATCGAGGTTCCACTGTACTAGGTTACTACCATAAAACTGTCGTTTTTTGTTTTGCAATACCAGTACTAATTTTTATCATTTTATATGATTACAAGAGCCTTTGTATTTGCGCTGGAGGTGGAGAAGTCGCCTTGGCTCAGGCAGTAGCGTGTCTGACTACGAATCGGGTGGTCTGGGTTCAAATTCCGGATAGGACGCAGGAGATTTTCTTCAGTGCTCACATGCCTGGTGCTCTGAGGTGCACTCAGTCTCCCATCAAATTGAGTACTACAATATCCTTGGTATTTCTAGGCACTTTGGGAGATCAAAGCGGTCGAGCGTGGGACTGACCACCCCACCTCGCGTCGTACCGTGGGTCGACAATATTATGTGGAACGTTAGTTTCACACACCCCATGCGCCGTTCACTGTACGTGTGCATCGCACAAGGGATTTCTTTATCTTATTTGCGCTGGAGTATCGTTATCATATATTACTTTTCAAGGTCAATAGGTAATAAATTTTAAACATACAAAAATACCGACACATTAAATGTAGGCTTATAATTTCTGAGAAATTTTCCTTGATTTTTTTCTTCAATGGTTTACCGTGTTTCGTGTAAAATTATTGAAATCTAAAGGTAACCTATTCTTTGGATTATTTGTATCTCCATTTTTACTTATCTCAGATTTCAGCAATGAAGAAGAAACAATATGCTAAATTTGTATTACACTTCTCTTTCATTTTCAAATTCTTTTTCTTTATTATTATTATTATTATTATTATTATTTTCTGAATTTAAAAAATATAAAGGGCATTATTCGGTTTATTTGGTTCCTTTAAGTCTGAAATAACTATTCTTTTCTGTTTTGTTTGTTTCAGCTAAGTTCATGTAATATGTTCCACATACTCTGTATTGCTTTCTCTCTCTCTCTCTCTCGCTCTCGCTCAAAGGTGTAAACTTCTTATTTGACATTTGAAGTCATGCAGATGTTTCAAATACAGCAACTTTCCTATCAGGAAGTCCTTATTATCAATACAATTGAAGCTTAAAGCTAGTAGCCAATGTTTGTACATAACACAAAATGAAATTATGAATAATCGTCATATATGAACGATTTTCATGATTTTGCCATCAAATGAAAGTGGACGATCTACTGTTAATTTTCGTGTGTCCAATGAAGTCATGAAGTTAGAAAGCATTCCTAACAAGTTACCCTTTTCCGGGGATACTTTGGGCCTATCTATATAACATCTAAATACTCCTATTTTCCACATGGATTCAGAATTACCATCCCATTATCATAAAGTACATGAGAATGGTGTAAGGGAAAAACATTTTAACTTTATATGTCACGTCATTACAGTATACAGTCATTTTTAGTGCCCAAAGTAACTCCCGTTGACGGTATTAAATAGTGTTGTTACGAAACGAGCCAAACTTCTTGCAATTCGAGACGACGAGACAGACCACTTGTCTCGTCATGTGTTTCCAAAAATGCAAACAGTGTAATTTAATTTCTTTATAAATCTATTAACTCGGAATAAAATATTTGCCTTGGAAATCTATACCAGCGTTTATTACTTCAAATGAGGGCTGTCCGACAAAGAACAGGGAATACCTTAAGTTTTATTTCCTGATCCTTACAAACAGCTTTAATTCCCATTTTCCAATCAATTCAAGGTTTTATTTATTTGATTTCTGTATTGATTTTATTAATACTGAATTTTATTATTTTTTAAGAAACTATTTGTAAGTTGTTACTGTTTTGTACTTGCAATATTTCCATTACATAAACATTTAATGAATGCCATGTAGAATGTGATCACTTATGAACATTTTCTCGGATTTATATACCATAGCACAGGTGATATCATTAATTACAATAGTGCAAAATTAAATAAAAAGGACGTCAAAACTGAACCCTTCGTTTTATTTCTGGTTTCTAAAACTTCAGAGAGCTTTAAGATTGACAACAGGTTAAGAACTACTTGTACAGTACACCTAAAAAATTTCAGTCAAGTACTTCCTATCATTGGATAAAATTATTTTGTTCCATGCCATTGTTTTCTTTTTCTTTTTTTAATAATTGCAACCAATCTAAACATGATAAAATGGAAATTAGTTCTTGAATTGGTCTGGCTTAGCATTGTAAAATCTAGAGGCTCAAATATATGGAATCAAAGTGTGTGCATATAGACCAAATGTGTTGATTGTATACCGTAGTGTCGGGGACGGTGACACCTAGCTGTGGCACTGTGGTCAGTGCAATCACATCGAAATTTGCTTGTGTAAACAGTACTTGACATTAGTGTTTTCGACGTACTTATGAGCAATTTA
>JAGDQP010013450.1:19645-47800 GCA_022664845.1 Lepisma saccharinum
TCACTCACTCACTCACTCACTCACTCACTCACTCACTCACTCACTCAATCAATAGATCAGTTAATCAGCTCAGAGGTTGTAAGTTGATTACTGACAACTCAAGAAAAAAATGCTATCTCGTTCATGGGAAATTCCTATTGGTTCTCTAAATTGGAACCAAAAATCTACTCCTTACAATAGTAAATGACAGAAATCTAATTTTTTTGTGTACGTGATGAAAATCTAATGTACATCTTTCGTTGTGGACATATTAAAAAAACAACAAAGTAGACTACGTTTACTTGGTTTATTAATTAGGGTTGTAGTTGGCAATGAATGTCCTATCTATTAGAAGATATATCCTTGATCACACTATTTCAATTTTTCAGAGTCCTTGATGAAAAACATTATTTTGCCTTTCCAGTTTTGTTTTCGTGGTAACGTGACAAATGAGAAGAATTATAAATCATATTTCTACGGAAAAGATTATTTGAATCACAAAAGATGCATAAAATTTGCCCCCTCAGACGAAATGTTTATGTGCGTACGTTTTGATGGAATTTGGTCTACATTTTTTATACACTGATAAATGCAATATTTGAGGTTTTGTCCACATGTTACCATTTCTATAATAGATTCCTCTCGTTCGTCCTTGTCACCTTACACAGCCAAGGCCTAGTCAGAGATGACATAAAACGAATATCCTACCTTACACGCTAAATACAGAGAGCAAGACGCGGGCGGCTGGAACAGATTTGAGTGACTAGTTTCGAAAGTCGATGAGCATTTCTTAACCACCCGTTGAAAGTACATTTCCACATCGACCCGTGTAGGATCACAACAGGCACGTTGGTATTTCTAACTAAAATACAATTTTGGATATGAACATTTCCTTCCATGTTTCCGCCAAGAAGCAATGGACTGAGGAAATCAGTGTCTGAAAGTTTGCTCAAATTAGTAAACCGAGCGATGTTGAATTATTGTCCCTTGTACTAATACCACCATGCAAAAACGTATTTGGGAGGACATAAACATTTACACATATTTGAGGACAATGAGAGCACACACACACACACACAAAAATACAAACAACTCGTTGTTGTGATAAAATAAAAAAAAATATTTTCGTAATGGAAAGAAGATATGATTACATTTTCTTTCAAGCAAACATAAATAATTCTACGCCACCGTGCGGGTGAGTAACCCTTAACAAATAGCTGTATTAATAAGAAAAAGGGAAATATTTGTATTCCTGTGCTTCAAGTACAGTTTTGAGCTAGCTACATTTATAAAGAAATATCGCAGATTGTCACACACGATCTGGCCAGTATTTGTTTATATACATACTCACATATCCTGGTACTTGCTGATACACATTGATAACAGACTCCAATGCGTTGTCCTGAAGAAAGCAAAGTGGGGTGGAGGAAATGGACAGGAAAATGTATGCTGTTCCCTCGATGAAAATCCACAGGATGACGTCCCACGGATCACTTTCCTTTGGGACCAAGTGATGAGGTACACAGTACTGCCACAAGAAATACTGCAAAAACTAGCACACTGTCACTGCTCAAACAATAATAATATCCAACAAGCACTTCAAGTTGCGTTTGCTTCGATGTAGAAGTCGGCAACACGGCTTGCCATATAATTGCATCAACTGAGTTGAACAAGCAAAGAAGTTCACAGCCACTTTAATGTTAGGCAAATTCAACTAAGTACATTACAAGCCAAGTATTTAACAATCACTTGCCATTGCATTTTAAAATTATGTGGTACTTCCACAACTTTAGATTGATTTATGCGACGTGATACACAAGTTTGGCCACAGGGAACGACGGTAGGCACTACTCCGCCATGTGAGTATACATTTGCCGGTATTTGCCGCCGGCAAATGTACAAAGGCAGTGCCTTTGACTTCTTGAAGTCAAGATTAGCAAAATACGTCAATAAAATATAGAGAAGTTCCGTGTTCGTGATTTATGACGATTTACATATCACAACTGACAGTCAATCCTTACTACCAATTTATTTTACCTTTACTCGTGGTTAACACTTGGCGAATGACACTTGATGGGAAACAGTTTATAGACAACACTTTGACGAATGACCCGCGAAAATATTGGTACGAGAGACATGAAGTTCGCACCTCGAAAGACAACCTAGGTCTGAATTCTCGCTCGGTCGTTGATAGTATAAAACACTAGGTTTACCCATAAGCCTTTGCGCGAAAAGTTCGGATTCGTCACGTAATTGATCAGAAAGTTCATATACATAAAAGAAATTATAATATATATAAATAGACCTTATAAGCATTCATAGAGTACAAATAGTTTTTATACGTCATAGCGTATATCCGAATACAAAACCATATAAGGATAATAGAGTGCTGGGAATCGAATGTTGATACAAAAACTAGCGTCTACAAGTCGCGACAGATTCTTACCTTGCATCAGACTAGGGATTTTCCCTTCTTTGAACACAAAGAAACGCAAGAAATGCAAAAGGATTTTAAAGAAATCTATTGACACCATTATTAAAATAAGTGAAAAATCTTTAAAAAACTTCGTAGAAAAGCTTAAAATAGTTAGATCATTACGAAAAATGTCAATTATCAGTGACAAACGGGATCAAAGATACATTATCCTTTAATTAAAATATATACATTAAGCAAAGACGTTTTAAAAATAGGTAGCATGTTTTTTTTTTTTTTTTTCAAAGTTAAGCATTTCAGTATAAGCTTTGCAGAGGATATTTATTCCGATTACACACAGGTAGATTCTTTTATGCGAGTAATGCATCATGCGAAGTTTATGGAACTTGCACTGCACTCCCTTCTTATACTAAGCAGTTAAGGGTCAGTTCTACTGTACAATCCACAGCTAATTTTCTGGCCAGGGTTAAGTTGAGGCCAAATCATGTTTTGCGTACTCTCATTGGTCAAAATATGACTTGGCCTCAACTTAGCCCTGGCCAGAAAATTAGCTGTCGATTGTAGAATTGATCCTACGGTTTTGCTGCGAAGGAGGTTTATCAATAACACGTTTCTGATTTTACTACGAGGAATTTCTCGTGAAAAAAGAAGAGATACGTTTGCTACAGTGTAAAGTACCTAACTTACTTTTTCTTTCCGCCAGTGCAATCCTTGCCGTTCTCGGTCCACTAGTGAACTGTTTACTGTTCAGAGTGTAAAGGCAATATAAACACTCAAAATGGCGGGGCGTTCAGTGACAAGCAAGTAACGTTACTCTTGTTGCTGGATTATAGAATATCCAAATATCCAACTAAGGCTTAAACTTCATCCACAAAAGTACGTAACCTTAAAATTGCCTATTTAGCGTACACTTAGATTAGAAAATGACCGAATTTTAAGCGTAAAATAAGTTGAACGTTCACCGAAAAATCACTTTGGCCAGTTTCAACCCATTTTCAATTAACGTTAAGCTATTACAAAGAAAATGTTAAACTTTAAAATGGAGTTAATTTTACCAATCTTTCCACTAAAAGGCTTACACTATATCCACGTTTAAGAGTAAATACAACAAAACGCTAATTTTCGACTTTAGTTTCTCTATAAAGCGTAGTAACTTTCATCCATTTGGCGTTTCCACTTTTTACAGTGTAGGAGTGTTCAGAATTTCACAGTCAATTTCAGAAAATGAACTCCCAAGATTTCGCAATTCCGACTATACGAATTCCAAACTTCTGGCATTCCGAAATTCGAACATACTTGAGAAGGTGTGTAGTACAGAAGATGTTTTTGTTTTGTTTTCCATTATCCAGTCAGTGAACAATGATTTGTGCAGTTTATTTTTTACTATTTTTTTGGATGTCTCTTTTATTCTTGTTGATTTTCTGTAGTCACGTCTCATTTTTATAATTCTTACATTAGTGAATTTCAACTTTTCGAAATTCCGATTACTGAATCCAGATTTCAATTCCTGGATTGTCCAGAATTCGTAGCGTCCCTACTTCTTATCCTAAAGAAGGTAAAAAATACAGTGGTTTGTGCCGTTTTTCCACTGGATATTACGGCAATATGTCCCTATCTATCTATCTTGAATAAAGAAAAAACACAGTTTTCTGACAAGGCTGGTATTCTTTAATATTTATTAAAGAATATCAGCCTTGTCAGAAAGCTGTTTTTCTTTGGGCCACTCAATGATAGGAACTGCGGGGTAAATCGTAATTGCCTAGGAAAATTACATTTCAGATGAAATTAAGGTAATGATATAAATTGCTGAAAGAGCTTTAGTCGAAGTGGTAACTTACTCGTCAAAATTGTTTTGTTTTTTTTAAGAAAAAAACAACTGAAAGGACAACTACATTACGGTGGTACTTGAGTATAGTATGGAAATCCATAAATAGTAATAATAGATTATAACTTGCGATGATGATAAGCACAATTCCTGTTGATTTTTTTCTATTTAAGAATTCTCTTATATATGGCAGTCTTTCATATACTGTTAATGTGAGTGATTTACATATTAAAATATGTACTTGTAACCCTATTACGAAGTATCTAACGTGTTCATGTGCTATATTCTAAGTGATCAGTCAATCGGGAGTTATGTTTACCCAAATGCGTGTGATTACTAACAGTAATCTCTTGAATGATTGTGACAGTAAAGAGGCTAAAAGGTCTCATTAAAAGGCGTCAGTCTGGCACCTAGCCAGTCATAAAAAGATCTGTCTTCGTTGATGAGGTAATGAAGAACAGCATAAAGTTTTGACGAGAAATGGCGTTTTCATTGCCAAATGAAATGTGCTCTTCCTTTATCAGAAGTATTTTGTAAATGTTGAGACGATTTCCAAAACTACAGCACAAGTGCCAGGTGGGCGAGAGAAGAAGCTGAAGCGTAGTAATCTGATAATTGGGACGATTTTGGACCATATCCCGAACTGCGGCTTTCCCTGATTTACTCAGTCATACCAAACCATGTTAGAACCGTGGATTGAATTAACGCCAAGAGTCACTTCCGACCCCTTTCCTTCTGGGGCATAGATCAATAGTTTCTAGATTGGATTCTCAGCATTCGGCATATCGCACTGAGATATTTGTTTTCTGCAACTTCGTACTCGTAAAAATATGGAACGTGATACAAGGTAACCAACAAATTTTTTTTTCCGTTTTTGAAACAACTGAAATTCGAAGTTAAACGATTAAAGAATCCGAGTATAAAGGCAGATTACCAACTCGAACTCTCAAGTAGATTCGAAATCTTAGCCGACTCGACTAATAATAATGATGATATTAATAATGAAATTGATGTAAGTAAGATGTGGGAGGCAATTCGTGAAACAGTTAAGAGCGCAGCAAAGGAACGTGTAGGCAAGAGTGTAGGAACGCAGCAAAGAAACAACAGAAAAACAAGCTTTGGTTTGATGAATAATGCCTTAAACTTCATGAGGAACGAAAACAAGCAAGGTAACGATAGCTAAGTAATAAAAGCGAAGCAAATATCAACTACTACAGTAACGCGAAACGAAACGCCACACGCGGGTTCAGAAACAAAAAGCGAGAATATCTGACGCAGAAGATTCAGGAGATAGAGGAAAACGGGAAGACAAATAACATACGAGATCTATACAAAGAGGTAAATTCGTTAAGAAAAGGTTACCAGCCCAGGTTAGGGATGATAAGAAATGAACGTGGAGATCTTGAGTCAGATCCCACTAAAATTATCGCTGTGGGGAAAAGTTATTTCGACAAACTTCTTAATGTACACAACGGGGAACAAAGAGAGAAATTTGAAATCCATACCGCAGAACCGTGGATTCCCGAACCTAGTGAGATCAAGATCGAAATGTCGATAAAGAAATTGAAAAATTTCAAATCACCAGGAATAGACAATATTCCAACCAAATTAATTAAAGCAGGAGGAACGGCACTAATCAAGAAACTACATAAATTGATAGGTGTTATATGGAGAAAGAGGAGCTTCCAAAAGAATGGAAAACCTCAATAATAGTTCCGATTTACAAAAAAGGCGATAAATAGGACTGGAATAATTACCGCGGAATCTCCTTACTTCCAACCTGTTACAAAGTATTAAGTAATATTCTGTTAACACGCCTAAGTGTATACGTAGATGAAATAATTGGAGATCACCAATCTGGATTTAGAAGAAATAGATCCACGTTGGACCAGATTTTCGCCTTGAGACAAATTTTGGAGAAGAAATGGGAATACAATGAGACCGTTCACCAGCTGTTCATTGATTTTAAGAAAGCATATGATTCTATCGAAAGGGAAAAGTTATATAATATCATGCTTCGATTTGGAATTCCGAAAAAACTTATTCAACTAGTGAGGATGTGTCTCAGCGACCCCATAAGCAGAGTATGGATATGTAATAATACGTCAGATAGTTTCAAGATTAGCAACGCATTGAAACAGCGATGCCTTATCACCACTACTTTTTAACTTTGCGTTAGAATATGCGTTTTTGAAAATTAAAAGCGACAAAAAGGGACTGTCATTGAATGGTTTGAATCAACTGTTCGTAAAACTTTGGTAAACTTTATTTTTATATGGGCCAGTCTAGTAACTTTGCACTTCGGCCCGTCACGATTCGCCTTTAACTGTTAAAATCCATACCGATGCCCCTGCTGGGACTCGAACCCGGGACCTTCGAGCCGATGGCCTACCACCGCAGACCGCTCGGCCACTCAGCCGGCATCAACTGTTCGTATACGCGGATGATGTAGATTTAATATGTACGATATAGATGCACTACAAAGCAACACCGATGTCTTAGTAGAAACGTACGATGAGATAGGTCTACAGGTAAACATAGATAAAACAAAATGCACGATAACAAGCGGAAACACAGGGAATGAAGGAAATAAAAACATAAGTATTATGGATGAGGTCATAGAGAAAGTAAACAAATTTGAATACTTGGGAGCATACGTAACCAACAAGAATGAGGTCACGGAAGAAATAAAAAGTCGTTTAAAATCGGCTAACGCATATTTCTATTCAGCCCATAAACTACTAACATCGCGATTAATATCAAGGAAATTGAAATTGAAAATATACAGAACGGTTATTCTACCGGTAATACTGTACGTTTGCGAAAGTTGGAGTACGACCCTAGCAGATGAACATAAATTACGAGTGTTTGAAAATAAGGTTTTGAGAAAGATATACGGGCCGAAACGCGACGAAATGACTGGAGAATTGAGGAGACTGCATGTTGAAGAACTCCACGGACTCAGCACCAAATGTTGTAAAAATAATGAAATCACGACGACTAAAGTGGACAGGCCATGTAGCTCGGATGCTGGAAAAACGATTATATTCTATCCTGGTTGGAAGGCCGGATGGAAGGAGACCATTGGGAAGACAGAGACGTCGTTGGTAGGACAATATTAGAAATCTTCGAGATGTAGGTGTCTGTGATGTAAACTTGCTTGATGTTGCCCAGCATAGAATCCAGTGGCGAACGTTTGTTACTGCGGTGATGAACTTGCGAGTTCCATAAGCCATATAGTTAGTTAAATTAATCATGCGCTCACAGAGAGGAAATGAACTGTTGCATGTGCCTGCCAAGCGATTGGGAGTTAGTCTAACCATCGACCTTCAGTAATACAGGTACGGTGCTCATACACAGCAGTCATAGCTCGTGCAGTGTAAGCAGCTTGTTCACGTGTGTTTGTTGTATGTCTTTAAAGCCGCATATGCCAGGCATTTGGTGAGAATGCCGTGAACGAACGCACCGCTAGGCATTGGTTCCAGAAATTCCGTTCGGGAGATGTGAGCCTTGCTGATTAACCTCGCAGTGGACGCCCACATGTATTGGATGACGAGGCCCTGAAAGCAACCATCGAGGAGGACAATGGTCTAACGTATGATGAACTTGCAGCAAGGTTCCGTGTTTCCGCTGAAGCAGCCAGACTGCACCTGCATGGGATAGGGAAGTCATACAGGTTAAGCAAGTGGGTACCCCACACATTGTTGGCGGCCAACGAGGAACAACGAGTGATAGCCTATTTGTCCTTGCTCACTCGACTCCTCAACACACCCATATTTAATCGCTGGTTACGAAAACTTGGTCCTCTATGACACTCCAAAGCGTACCAGACATTGGTTGTCGCCACGTGACTCTGTTCCTCACACCTCAAGAGCACCTCCGCACCCACGAAAGATTATGCTTTCTGTATAGTGGACTTGTCGCCAAGTGGTGGATGACGAGCTCCTTCCACCTGGTCAGACCATCACTGTTGACCCGTACTCACAGCAGTTGCAAAGGGTGCACCGTGCATTGCGGCAAAAGGAGCCGGCATTGGTGAACCGTAAGAGTGTGCTGTTCCTCCATGAAAATGCCAAGCCACATGTGGCGAAGACGACCCGGGAGATCCTTCAGCAACTTGGCTGGGAGACTGTTCACCATATTCACTGGACCTTGCACCAACAGATTACCACCTGTTTCATTCCCTCGACAACCACATCCGTGGGAGATCCTTCGCCAATGAGGGAGACCTGCGGAACGCACTCACGGTTTTCGAAAACTGCCTACTTTTATCACCACACTGTTAACAAGGTTTATTCAAAACCGAAAAAGAAAATCTCGAATTTGAAAAAAAATTGGGCTCAATCTGGCTCCGACTAAATTGTGTTCAATTTTGAACAAGTGATGGTGCTCAAAAAATGAGAAAATGTTCCTCAGATAATGAGAAAAAAAAGTCTCAAACATGAGGTAAAACTACTGGAAAATGAGTTTAAATTTCGGCTCAAAAATGAGAAAAGTTTTTCAGAAATGAGAAGAAATTTATTCAAAAGTGACGAAGCATATGCTCAAAAGATAGCTCCGGAGCTTCGAAAATGAGAAAGTAGTTAGTAAAAAATTGAGAACATTTGTTTCAAAGTTTTGAGAAGATAAATCACTGAAAATCGGTATGAAAGCTGAAAAAAATGAGAAAATATTTATTCGAAATTGAGAGAAACGCATGCATATTTTGAGAAGGAATTTACTCAAAACATTGTTGAGAGCGAATGAAGATGAGAAAATATGTATTCAAAATTTGTAACAGGACTTCTTCTCAATCGTATAAACAATATATTAAAATGGTCCGTATGGTCCTTATCCTTGTTGTCGCTGTGCGGTAGAGCAAAATACTTCTCCGAGTCTTTCGTGAGTTCATTCTGAATCAACATGAAAGTATGTTAGATTTTTTCTCTTGTGTAACAATATTTTATCAAATTTTGCTAAGAAGTTTGAAGAAGATAGACGAGAACTTTATTTAGTATTCTTACGAAAATTTGGGTTGATGGTTTTAGTGAAGGCGAGATAGTCATCAACGATGACCTTTCCGCGAGCATACCTCTCTTCTTCTGCTCTTCTAAGGTCATTAGCGGGAAAGGTCAGGGCGTGATGGGAGTCGAGGAAGAGGAAGTGAATTTATTTGCCGGTTTTCTGTCGACAACGAGAAGTTAGTCCTACAAGACAGAAGAAAAGAAATTTCAAATTGCTATTATGCTATGAACATACAGATGACTGAAAAGGAATTGATACACCGTTTGTATGGTGATAGAAGACAAATCAGGGGAGTCTATATATAAAAATTTGTGTAAGTCAAGTTTTAGTACTATTTTCGTATATAGGCTATACCAATGAGGTTCAAATGAACTGGTACTCACAATGATGATGATGATCATAATTTTACTCTTTTCAGTAAATGCTAATACATTGAAAATAAGCAGTGAAAATGTAAGAACTTACTTCAAACAACTAGGATACAATTGATTTATCTTCTGATGTAAGTAGTTATTTAATCACGGTATGGTTAATCGCGGCGGTTGAAATATGTATGGCCGGTTGATTTAAGCTTAAGCAGAGAAATAAATTTAAAAAATCAAACAAGGTACAAACTGCCCAGTTAAAATTTGCAGCTTATATGATGATAGTTATTTTAGGATTTTGCTTATTATATACAAGGGCAGAGCCTGAAGAACTTCATACTTAAGAATCAAGCTTATATCCATACTGTTATGTATGTTCGATTTTCACAAACTGAATGGACTAAGGAAAACATTCTATTAAAAGTAAACTGAACTTATTCTGTTTATTGTAATAGAGAAGGAATATTAATAGCTATCTTAATGAAAATGAAACCCATTCTTATCTGCAGTATTTATTTTATCCTAAATGATTTTCCTCGCAACAAAGAAACACATTTCAAGCACTTTTATAAACCGCAAACTTTCGTTAACTTTTTAAAACTTTTAATAAACAAGTTTTATATCTATTACGTGACAATGGAAACTATTTTGTGTTGTAAATACAGCAGAATATTATTTCGACAAAGGTGGAACATTATAAATTTCGATAAGAGCGCTTAGTCTATATTGTCCTGTTAAAATAAACTAACTTCACTTGTGTGTTTGAGAGCTGTAACACATAGAAACATTGATCAATACCAGTTTGTAACAGTTTACAAAAATTTATGTACTGAGGTAGTTAATAAAACTGCACATGGATAAAAAAAAACAATGGTATTTAACAATCATGCCCAATATAGCGGATTTGATATGAAAGCAAAGAAGCCGCTCGGGTGGCATTGCGGTCTGCGGTGGTAGGCCAACTGCTCGAAGTTCCCGAGTTCGAGTCCCGACAGAGGAATGGGTGTGGATTTTAATAGCTAAGAGGCAAATCGTGACGGGCCGAAGTCCAAAGTTACTAGACTGGCCCATATAAAATTCTAGTTTACCAAGTTTATGAAAGTAAAGAAACTAATTTGTACAGTTTCATACTTCTACTTAAAAGAGAAGATCCTTCTGCATTATTCTTGTGAGCAGCAACAAACTTATTAATAAATTCTTCAAGATCTAACGATTTAGCAATTTTGTTCTCAATGTAAGGTAATCCTAAATTTTTTAACCTATAATCAGTCATTGAATTGCGTATATAAGTCTTTAATCTGTTCAAACATAAGAATGGCCTTTCACATGTAGAACTAGAAACTGATATAGTCACTAGCTTGTAGGTGTCTAAGAATGCGTTTTTGTGGATACAAAGAAAATCAGCGAAATTCATCAAGGAAAATACTACTTTGGTTTTCTTCTTGTCTTCATACAACTTGATAGTGTTTGGGAGGATTTTGAGTTCACAGTTTAATGTTTCCAGATCATTTCCTTAATGCTGGGCCATAGGCTCAACAATTTAAGAAGTTTTCACTTTTCGGATGTAGAGCGATGATTGATCTAATGATTTTGCTACATGATCCAAAGGGTTTTCCATATCAGTGATTGCCCTATCAATGGTAGGCAGAAAAGTGTGTCTTAGTTTATTATCTTTATAAAATTCGTTTTCTGCCTCCAATGAAGAAAGATATTAATCCAAAATGAATTTGTCATATTTCGACGGCAAATGCGTAGTCCTTTTCCGCGAGGAACCCTCTATCTCTGTTTCCGGCTCTGGAATTTCAATACCATTTTCTTTGCACATCTCCAAACATTCTTGATAAATTTATTCGAATGTTGTTCGTTGAGATTCACATTCTCCAGACCTCATCTTCGATAGCGTTTGAACTAGTGAATCTACAAGAATAAAACCTTCCGGCATGTCTGCATCTACTTTCTGCAGATAATCACACACTCCTTTTAAAATGAGCAAAAGCTTGGTATATAATAAACAAAGCAAAAATGTAAATTTAAAATCTATCTGCAAAAGAATGCCGTTTGCTTCTGCTGATAGCTCTCGTTTTTCTGCCACTACTTTTTTTCAAGAGAACTAAGATAACTGAAAGAAGCACTTTAACCGCAATACAGGCAAGAACGTGTGCGGACCATCGAGTATACACTATCCTCTTTAACTCAGTTCGTTTCTTGTTTGGAAACAGTTTTCCTGACGCTCCAGGAAGAATCCATCTGTACCAATGAAATAGTTACTTCAATGTCTCAATTATCTCCAGTTATGTCTAAGTATAATAATAATAATAATAAAGTAAAAGTGATGGGCAAATGTACTTAAGAGAAAACGTCACACATGAACTGAGCTCCGACATGTCACTAATTTGACGCCAACTTTAAATTGTAAGCCTTGCTTTCGTAACCCAAGTTTCACGTTAAACTATGGATAGAGGTAAAACATGAAATGCACCCACCAGCGTTAGAGTTACCAGATTAAAAGTGTTTTAAAAATGAGGTCTCTGAACTCGTTTTCGCAATCAGTTTCTCTTTACCTGCTCTGAATGAGGCTTTAGCATGAAATATTCAAATGGAGAAAATTAATCAAACGAAAATAATTTACACTTTTATTCTCACCAATATAAAAACTGACGGACAATTCGACTTCGCAGGACCTAAAACTGCAATCAGTTTCTCTCTATCTGCTTTGCCTCAGTGCCTATTCATAGTAAATAGGCTTCTATAAATGAATTCCGAATGACAAATCTCACGTGGTTGTACACACACCACATACGCACACAAAGGAGTGGTATTTAGATTGTGGTAAGGAATCTCTGCAGTATTGGATAGATAACGCATGATTCTTGACTTCTAAAGTCCTCAGTTACGATTCCATCTGGACATCCACTTTTTTCCATAAGAAATTAAAGAGTAAACCGTGCAAATATTCACAATCAAGATATCCTCTGAAAGAAAATTGAATAAATGCGAGACAGAGAAGAGGGAACGATACATAAGTTAAAAAAATGTATGTATCAAGTACCATTACTACCTAATTTTGAGGTCTTGTTGTTAACATGTAAAGTCTCAGTTAAGTTTCGCATTACTTCTTCCATTCCATAATTTATCTCTCATTCCTTTATCTCGCTTTCCACATGTTTAAGTTTTTCGTAGTTTTCTATTCTATTTCCCGATCTCTCTCTCACCCCCCACACACTGAGAATGTGTGTGTGTGTGAGAGAGACAGTATTTACTTAATTAATTGTATTTTCATCTCTCCTGCTTGGTTTGCGTTTGTTAGTATTTTTTCTGGATCTGAAGGATAAATGGGCGTGCATGATTGTTTATTAATTTTTCAAAACTGTGTTTTAAATTCCAAAGAATATCTGAATTTATGAAGATGTTATAATTTTCATCCTCGGTCCATTTTTTTCTTTCTTGCTCGCTTCTTCTGTCTATATCTCTTGTTTCTTCGATAGTTACTTAACTACAGAGTTTCATAGTTTAAATGAACAAATGAGATACAGTTAACTTTGTGCTGTTGAACTCTAATCAATGAATATATTTATTTTAATGTTAGCATACTAGATAATTCTTCAACTATACTCTGAAAATAATCCAAATCCCTATTTTTTTTCATCCCGGTGGATATGCATAAAAACTTCTTGCCTGACACTGATTTCTGAGTAATGTTTTCCCACCATTCCATCAAGCAACGATTCCTCCCTCCCAACCACAAAACTATTAATTAAACGGTACTTTGGGCTGCAAACACAGTGACAAGTCATGTGAGTTCCACCATAACACAGTAACGAAACAGTATTGTCTTTGCAATGCATACTTGATAGGTATTTCCAGGTTGATCAGAATGTTGAATTAATTTTAAAAAAACTTTTCCCATCGGGCATTTTCGGTGAATTTCATTGTACTTCAGTGCTATGAGAATAAAAGTGGAAAATTGTCTTTTGAAACTTTACAAATTGCAAGCAATGTCGTCATTCGTTCTGCAACTACCATTTGATGGTGTATTCAAAGAGCTGAATGTATCAAAATGTATGTATACTATGTGCATTATTTGGTACCCTGAATTATATGTTCTTGGCCTATCCTGACCTCATCTAAGTTCTACACTGATCTATCTAAGTGCATAAAATCAACAGATAAAGTATAAACGCATAATATGGTAACGTAGAACGTTGAAAATTCCAGAGTTGACTCAAGTAATGCAAACATCTACATGTGGTTTAAGTAGGAAACTAGCGGGAAAGTGGCACACATGCACGCTAGAGGGCGCCACAGGATTAACGTCATTTTTGTACTACTGTACAAGACTGTTGCGTGCACGCATTATATGTGAGTAAGTTTGTTTATGCAATATACGGCATGAAGTATTATTTATGTAATTATTTGACATTGAATGCATAATGCAAGAATAGTAACTGTTCATGGGTTAAAATCTAAATATTACTGTATACTCGTGTCAGTTAATGTTAATTACAATTTCTGTAAAGTATTAAGCCTATGCATGTAGTAACAGTGTACTCAATATATTAGCAACCAGCATGATAATTCAATACACAAGTATAAAAATTGCTAAAACAAGTACCTGAATAACGTAATGAAAAAAACTTGAATGAATTCTTGTGATCCTTTACTATCCTTTTGCTTGTCACAACTAAAAAGAAGAATGTCCTACGGGTTAACTTTTTTCGATGATAAAAGAAAGGAAGAAAAAACGAAAGAAGAGTGAGAGGATAAAAAAGGAGGAAAGTTGTTTTCAGTTCTGAGTGGAGCACAGAACTCGCATTAACAAAAAAACTAACGAGATATACAGAAAATAAGAGAAAGAAATAAACACTGATTTTGCATAATTAAATGTTATTTGACTAAAACTGTACCGACAGGCTTTCGAAAGCACTAGTTAATTGCAGAACCGTTGAGCGCAACTGGATAGTCACATATACAGAAATTGAAATAAAAAGAAGAACGTATTGTACTAAATGAAATGTAAATGTAATTGAAATTCAAATAACTTTCGATAACGGGTAAATTTATAGGCTCAAATTTGAAAACTTAAAAGGAAATACTGGACTCAGAATGAAGTGCGATTGAACGTGGTTGAAATACATTAAATTATTACGAACAAATAATTAAGAACTTTTTCAAATATGACGTGAAATCGTGATCTAGGGAAAAACGGACTTTTATGTAGAAACGATTGTTGTACACATAAACAATGCTACAAGAGTTTAATATAGACCCCACAAATGAAACTTGAAGATGCAGATGGGAACGGTTGATACTTGAACAAACTTTTCATACAATGAGTGCAATGTGTCTTGGAGGCAGTGATGTATAATAACATGTGATACTTTGATTGATATAAAATATTAGAAACTTGGAATAATTTAATAATATTGCACTTTTATAGTATTTAAGATCAGACATTAGTTAAATACCTGTGGAATAGCCATATTGTGATCGGAAGTGTTTCGAACTTGGATTCATTTAATAATTAAAACACTTGTCTGTGTCAAATAATGTATTTGTTGACTGTACTGAAGTTATCCAAGGATGGATAGCGCTGTCAACGCAAATGAATTAAATAAATACGTGATTTATGAAACTTTTATCCTATTTGAGTTGTGCACATTTGCTTTAAAACATTTGTCTTTGCAATGATTCTATTGGACAAACGATAATGAGTAAACACATTCTGATTGGTTACAGTACTCTATAAAGATATGAAATGACTGGAGTCAAAAATAATTGATGTTGAAACCTCCAACGATGGTTGTGTGTAATTGTTCCACTTTGGAAGTTAGTCCTGTTGGTATTTTCAGCAGTATAAGGCAATGGACCCTGAGTTTTCCTCGGTCATGTTTACACTGCGTTTATTTTATTGCTACCGAAACTAAAAAAGATGAATATAGTAACCTGGACCACGAATTGTTTAAAAAAAGTTATAGAAATGTTGCTGACTAGTACCTATAATGAAATTTACGAAATATTTGTACAAACTCATCCAGATAGACATTACAAAAGAAATTTTTTTGAACGAATATATAAAAATAATATAAAAAGGTTATGAATGTACACTTTTACTACATGATTAAAAATATTATTACGTCAAATGCATTGAACATCGCAGGATTCAAATCAGAGTATTGTTATAATTAAAAATAAGGAAACAGAATTGTTCAAGTTGTGTCAACAGATTATTGATTTGATATTGTAATGAACTTTATTTAGAAAAACATATTGAACATTATATAAAAGTAATAACAAGTAAATCGGAATACTAACTTTAGAATGTATATGAATAAAATGCAATACAGAACAATTTTAAACTTACATATTATTTTTGTTGATCTACTACGAAACCCGTATGGATTAGATAATTATTTTCAGTACGGGTTGGATTTAATCAGTGGCGCTTGTGATGCGGAACGACAGCATGTCTTTTTGTTTGTACATTTCACACGACACGATAATCTGGCTTTCTAAGAATATGATTTGGAGTAAAGATTTGTTTACTTTCATACTTTTCTGTCACGAAATCATACATATGTTGAAAAGTTGTTCTTACGCGTTGGTTGATTGAAGATAATTCCTCGAATTTTAATGACGTTCAATTTTACCTGTAGCTGATAACTGTAATGATTTGGTCCTAATCCAAGAAACGTTTGCATTTGACAGCCTGGAGGAATTTCATTTTTAGTTTACCAAGATAATCACCAATAGGGAGCATAAGTGCTTCATCATGACGTTTAACATATATAATACTATCAGTATCACAATACAAGAGACGTTGAATACTAACAATACTCATGGCCTCATACAAACGCAGTCTTGCCCATGATGAAATAAAGGCAGTAATAACGACATTGATGAGTGCATAAGGTGTTTTCATTTTCAGAATCACGATACGAGACAAGAAGTTTACTTCCTATAAGATGAACATGCTATATTTCCAAATGTGAAGAATATGCAATTTCATTAATTTTTAGTGTTGTGCTGACAACCTTTGTTTTTGGAAGATCACATTTTTGCCCCACTTCCCGAATAATGAGATTAAATAGTTTTTAGAAATGTATCGTAGTCCCTCTTTTTTGTGGATATTATCATATTCGAGTACAGTGCTTTCATGCTTAGAATGCCATATATACTGCCATCTGAATTTTTCACTCCCACAGTTCTCGGGAAATCCAGAGGATTCTTGTTTCATTTTAGAAACGTTTTTATATAGGATTTAAGCTAATCTTCGGTCAATTGCATTTCCCAGATTTCATAAGTATGCAGAATGACATAGCCTTTTTGTAAGGAGGCATGGAGCTCTGACGTACAAAAACACCTTTGATGGCACGTTGCTCAACTGTATACCTCCATACAAGTTCTACAAAGACCAAATAATAGTCTATTATGCGCATTATAAGCTAAAGTGGAATGGCTATATTAGGCGGTAAAACCTTACAAATATCTGTTATATCAAACCAAGTAACCCTAAAAGGATAGAAAATTTCTTGTATCTTTCACATTGAAACTATGCGATTGGATGAAAATGACAAGGGGCGACATGAATAGAAAGCTAATTTAAGAGAAGCAATACGGTATAAAGAAAACTTAAAAACTTTGTGCAGTTTTGTCCCACATTTGCGTGGTCCTTAATGTGTATTATCCCAGTGTGAAAGTTAGCTATTTAGAAATAATGTGTATTAAGTTATATAAGTTCATACTATAAAAGTACAGAAAAGCTATGCTAATCCATCACCAATTACTTACAAAATTAATATTTACTCGAGTTGTGATTGAATAAGTACAGATAAAAATAGTGTTGTCCGCATGTAGAACAAATACAACAATTAATGCCAGTTATCAGAGTATACATTTAGTCTCCCTGGTAAGCACCTAGTTTAAACAGTAAATCTGGTTTAAACAAAAAATACCTGGTTCAAACAAAAAAAACTTTTTTTTCAACCCTGATTCTTAGGAAGCCAGATTATCGTGTCGTGTGAAATGTACAATCAAAAAGACATGCTGTCGTTCAGCATCACAAGCGCCTCAGATTAAATCCAACTTGTACTGAAAATTATCTAATCCATACGAGTTTCGTAGTAGTTAAACAAAAATAAAATGTAAGTTTGAAATCTGTTCTGTATTGTATTTTATTCATATACTTTCTAAAGTTAGTATTCCGACTTACTTGTTGTCATTACCTTTAATATAATGTTCAATATTTTTTCAATGTTTTTCTAAATAAAGTTCATTACAATATCAGTAATTTGGTTGACAAAACTTGTACAGTATGTTTTTTTAATCTTAATAATAAAAATATTCTGATTTGTTTTCTGCGATGTTCAGTGCCTGTGACGTAACATTGATATTTTTAATTATGTAGTGAAAGTGTACATTCAGTATTTTTATACAACACTGTCTCATTCAATTAAAATACTGTAATTATAGCAAACACAAATGTATCCAACATGTTCCATTACATGTTCCGCTCCAAAATTATGTCCCGGAATGGAGTTCCGCCTCACAATTATGTTCCGGGACAAAGGTTCATATACACTATTATGTGCCGGTATGGTGTTTAGGCGTCAGCAATATTCCTGAAACAAACAACTAAATTCTTTATTCTTCTCTTCACATATGTATTTATCAGTCAGCATTAGTCAAATGTTTCAGTACCGTTCTTCCTTTTTGTCTGAGTTTATGTATATGTCACTCTCAACTTATATTCAACGATTCTGTTCGTGTTTATTATCTTTCTGTAGTTTAGCTGTGTTTTCGAAAGCCTGTCATTTGAATTTCAATAAAAGTACATTTTATTTAGTACAATACGTTCTTCTTTTTGTCTCAATTTCTGTATATTTCACTACCAAGCTGCATTCAACGGTTCTTCAATTAACCAGTGCTTTCGGAATTCTGTCGGTACAGTTTTAGTCAAATAACATTTAATTATGCAAAATCAGTGTTTCTTTCTTTCTCTTACTTTCTGTATATCTCGTTAGTTTTTTGTTAATGCGAGTTCTGTGCTCCACTCAGAACTGAAAACAACTTTCCTCCTTTTTTATCCTCTCACTCTTCTTTCGTTTTTTCTTCCTTTCTTTTATCATCGAAAAAAGTTAACCCGTAGGACATCAGTCTGCGGTGATCTCAAGTCAACGAGTGGTGGGAGCAAAGAAGTTTTACAATTAATTTCTTGGTGTCTGCTGGCATCCGCAATTAATTTCTGTGTGCAACCTAAGGGGAGGGTTTTTCTACGTGTTTTTCATCAACGGGGAGGGAAAAGGGAGTGGGCATAATTAGTGGAATGAATTTGTGCATGCCAATGTTAATTGTCCTATGCCGCGATGAATCGGATACATGTCCCTACTGTTTGATGTCCTCCTCTGTCCTCCTCCCCCCCCCCCCGCTAAAAAGAATAAAATAAAAAGGTGTTTCATCCTCCCTCTCCTTCTTACTTAGGTAAGCGAGAAGTCTTGGGAATGATTTAAAAAATGGAGCAGGCTTTCTTCTTTTCTATTTTTATTTATTTATTTTTTTTAGTTGTGACAAGCAAAAGGATGGAAAAACATCACATGAATTCATTCAAGCTTTTTTCATTACGTTATTCAGGTACTTGTTTTAGCAATTTTTATACTTATGTATTGAATTATCATGCTGGTTGCTAATATATTGAGTACACTGTTACTACATGCATAGGCTTAATACTTTACACAAATTGTAATTAACATTAACTGACACGAATATACAGTAATAATTGGATTTTTAACCCATGAACAGTTACTATTCTTGCATTATGCATTCATTGTCAAATAATTACATAAATAATACTTCATGCCGTATATTGCGTAAACAAACTTATTCACATATAATGCGTGCACGCAATAGCTTTGTGTAGTAATTAAAAAAAATTACGTTAATCGTGTGCCATTTTGTCGCTAGTTTCCTACAGGTTTATAGGAGTTATATAGGTTTTTCGCTGTTCTTTAAAAAAAACTAGAAAAAACAACTCAGAAGTTAAGCTCTATTAGAGCACCGTAATAGACTGTGATTGACAAGAGCAATAGGATTGCAAGTAGAACATGTTAATGTTCTTTTTGTTTTCGTTTACATATTAGTGAGTTCCACAAGACATTGATTAATAATTCCAAAACAAATCGGAATTACTTTTGGTGTTGGAATGCAAAACACTGCTGAATTCTTTAAAAATTGCTGTTTAGGGATAACTTAACAGCAGTTAATAAAAGTTTTACGTAACTTTCCAGGTGAATTATTCGATTTTGATGCTTAATGTGATAACGCAGATAATGCTTTAAGATTTCATTCTGATTTTCATTCCTTTATTGAATGAGTCAACCGTGTGAAATATTTCAATCATTTCGTTTAAGGAACAGTTTTCATGTATTTAATTTTTTTAAAATAAACATTATATTAGCTTATACCATTATGCTATGAAATGTTTTAGATTTGGATTGAACGTAGGTATTTTAACAGAACACGTGATGTATTTAAGTTTTATTTAGCCATGTAGGTGCTAAAAACGAAACCTCATGCTCAAAGATATTACAAATAGTTGGAAAAGTGTCTTGCCTTTCCTAAGGAAATAATAACACACACATTATTTCGTAAACATTTTAATCCCGTTTTCTGTAACGTTTGTGTGTTGTTTCTTGTTAGAGAGAGCTTCTCACTATAGAAACGCGAAGTTGATGAAGTGGTCTGAGAAAACTTTCCTGTTAGCTGAAGTTCAAAGAAGATGGATATAAATTTTCTTTTCTTCTTTCAGTACAGAGTGTTCTTCAACTTTTTTTTTTTCTGAATAAGAAAAAGGAATACAATGAACCTTCTAGAGCGCATACCTGCTTAAGTAGAGTTTCTAGCTTCTTGAAAATTGTTAAGAGATCACATCCTTTATAAAGTCATGCAATCTTTCTACGTTACGTAAGTTCAGTCTTTACACATCCTTCTTTGGCTAAGATATGCTTTGTAATTCTGAGATTATTTTTTTGAAGGAAGACAAATAATAGAATGTTTCAGTGAACTATTATATTTAAACCATAAAACATGGAAGTAAGTTGTTCTCAGTTTCACTATGTAATTCTTCAATTGATCATTAATTCCTATAGTGCCTGCAAAGAATTCTTAAAACAAAAAAATACTTTTAAAGATTATATTCTGCTTCTTTCAAGTTAATTCCCATAAAGGAGAGAAACAGGAAATTCTAGGTCAACGCTAAACGAATATATCGCGGAGATAAAATTGAAACTGTTCTTTGTTTTTCTGATTCAGTCACCATTGCATTATTTAATCAAGGATTAATAAAATGTACTATTGTTAGACTTGACGTGGGATTTATCAACCTTCGTTAAGAATTTAAGAAATGGTTAGTCAACGATCCTAATGTATTTCAAAGCTCTTAAATTATTTAACGATTCATCAATTCGTAACGAAGATAGGTGAAACTCGCCCTTAGTTTATTCGTACCTAAAAAATTATAACGACCACCCCAATATATTTTTCTCACTACACACAAATATACATATTAATAGTCCAGAGGTAACCTCAACTTCGTCATCGACGACTAAGAGTATATTCGCTGTGCTGAACAAAATGTAAATATTATCGTTTCTGCTAAGGTTTAACTTATTTATTTTTTGAAGTGCGTAAAATTGATCTTCTGAGACTAAAGGCGACTTTAGACGATACAATTTCTCGTACGATCCCCTGTATGCAATCTCATTGGTTACATTCTTTGATCCCATAAAGCGCGGATCGTACGATTTTTCATGCTATCTCCTATGTGTGCTCTAAATAGAAACGGTTCTATTTTTCAGCGTTATTTTCAGTACGGCAGCGCCCCTGCTGGCAATATAGCGTGCTTTCAATTCGGCTGTTTGGTTATAGATTACCAGCAAAGAAAACATATTCATGTTATTAGTTGATGCAGAAATTAACATGCATAATGGCATAATAAACTGTTACAGGTTTAAAGATCTAAACCAAAGTTTTTAAGTGAAGTGTAAAAAGGTTAGTAATACGACAGTTTAGCTACTTCTGCCATAGTGGACTGGAAATGCCTAAAAATGCTACGTTTTGCGTTCCTATAGCCAGAAAAGGTACTAGATACTTAAAAATATACTTTAAAAATTTATAATGTGAAAGTTCCGATGTAATCTAATATCTACTGCTTCTCTTATTTAGTGTACAATGTTGTTTAAATTAAGTGATTTTCTTTGCTTTTCTGGTGCGTAGTCTAGAATACGCTTTAGGCAAGATATGTGTGAAAAGATACAATGTAGATGGTAGTATAATTGTGTATCCTTGAAGTCATATTCCCTCCCGGTCATGATTTTGAATACGATATACACTTTGCGCACCCGAAATAATGAAATATATTAAACAGGATATTGCAGAAGTAGACGTAATGTAGATAGAATGACGACGTGAAGTCCGAGCTAGCTGTGCAAATTCATATGTGAGCTAGGTAATTAACCGTAAAAACTTTTTATACAAGGGTTGAGACAGCTGACCCTCCCTATGCATCCCCATATACCTTGCGTGTGTATAAGATACAGGGTTTATGCATGCAGGAATTACTTAAAGCTACATTACTCTTCATTTTTGTATTTTGCATGTATGTTAGTACCTTTCAGGACTATAGAAATTTTGAATCGTTTCCAATGCTCTGTGGTAGAAGTAGTTAATCTACAGTATTACTAACTAACAGTAGTTAATCTATATATATATAAACAGAAGTTCGCGATGTGTGTACTTTTGACTTGCTGTGTAATGTCACATATCTTATTAACTCAGAAATATTGTAAAAACAACACAAATTGCTCCGAACTTATCACCGAAGACTGGGCAAATTCTTCAACTTTATTTGTGCATCGGTATTGAAATAGCTTTGTTCAAGACAGATGTAAAGCTACGACACTTTCGTTACCACTGAAACCTAGTAGAAGTTAAAATTCGTGTTAGCATGTAGTATTAAGACAAGCGGAATTTCTTTGCCTCAAGATTTATTGTTATCAATATTTTAATTCTTTTCTAGTTTCTTTTTTTAATGGGCTACTTTCACAAATATCTGTGGCATAATTAATTACCTTAAAAGCCTGAGATGTCAGAACTATAAACTCCATCAGTTTCATCATTATCTCCTCGTATCCAAAATTGTACGCAAAACACTATAAAATATTGTATGATTTGTCGTACGAAAAATCTCGTACTATGGATTGTATACATTCTATCATACGAGAGATCGTACGAGAAATTGTATCGTCTAAAGCGACCTTAAGTAGTCGGTGGTACGCAGAGAAAATTGCTTTTGAGTAAAACAAGCAGCCTTTTTGTTATGAATTTTAAAAATCACATAGAGAGTGAAGGAGTGAACGTCGGGTCGAGAAGATATTGAGAAATTTAGAACACGTAGCCTCCCGATAATTTCGTTAAAATCGCTTCAAAAATTATATACTAAGTAGTCTCTAATTTCCTAAATATCGTGTCTTAATACACTTACATATAAAGTGGACGTCGAGTATGGACGTTTCAGAATGTGGTTCTCGACTTTTGCAGCTCATTCATTCCAAAAAGATGGTTGTTGAAAAGTCAGCGAATTAATCCTTAGTAAGTCCAAAACAATGCATCTCACTAGTACAGTCCAAATAATAATAATTAGCAAAGCGTTATCACTACCAGGCGATTGTGGAAGTGTTAATTGTAGTTGAAAGAAAAGATGTGTAACGGTTGATTATCAATGGTTAACTTCTTTCATAAAACCTTGTTTGGCCTATTTTTTTAGTAACTATTGACTTTCGCTCGTCCCGATGAGTGCAATGATATTCTTTAAAATCCACTAATATGCAGCCAGGATTCGAACATGAAACTTGCTAGTTTGGCATGCTAGACCTCACAGTGACTGAGGGTGGCTTCATAACTTCGGTTTAAATATTAATCATGCATGAACAAACAAGCTGGCATAAAGACGTAATTTTGATGTGTAAATTGAATTATTTCAAGGTTTCACGACAACCGAATAACGTGCCATGTTTCAGCATGATATTCCATGCCTGCAGAAAATGTTTCATAAGTATTTAAATAGTAAAAATAAATTCTCCGTATATTTCTGTTCTATACGTACGTTCGTATAATCGTTTCCTCTCAGTGTATTTTCAATCATGCGGATCTTTTCTGTGTGACCGTCGTTAGAAAGCTCGTAGTGGATTTGAGAAGATACGTATGTGAGTTTTATAATGGCTAATTAAATTTGGCAGACCGGTCCAAAATTGTTTTGAGTGGAAACATCACTGAACTCACCTAAGACCAGCTTTCAATACAATAAAATTACTTTAACAGTTATATTTTCTCTCAGGCCGAGAAAAATAAAGCGAATGTTGGAATAATACCTTGAAGGGGATATCTGTCTCGCTTACTTTCTGATGTTTAATTATATTCTTCGTTCCCATATCCTTGTACTAACAGAAACAGTAAATTATTATGTGGTAGCTTCTTTTATTTAATTATTCTATATTATTTGTGTCAATGAAATTTTAATTACTGCCTCGACAAGGTACAACACATCACATATTAAGAAGTTCCCTTCAATCTCTATCTCTGCATAGGCGACATCTTCGACGAGAGTAGATTTTGGAAACATTCCTCTGTGTTGGCAATTTAACAAGCGGAATTAATTCAGTTCCGTGTTCGTCGATCTGAGATGTTCTTCCAGATGTATATTCGGAAACAGAATGCTTGATAATTGTTTCCCGTTTTTCGTCTTCTTGCACAGGCAGTTGCAAGCTCCTTATCAGTAAAGATTTTCGCTTTTTGGTCGATCAGTGAAGCTGCTTGATCATATTGTTTTTTATCTTTCCTGTCGAATTAATCATCTCTAGTTCGTGAAGGAAAGCCTACGACACGAATTTTAAGCACATCACCAGCTGTATGTTGCATAAGTTGCAAATGCCTTGACACTTTTTTTTTCCTCCTCCATTTTAGCAACTTGGATTTAAGCCAGAAAAGTCTCTTCTTTCGTCCCATGGGTGTCATAGTTGGCCGGGATGCTTACAAGAGTAATGCATTGGAACCACGAGCTTCGTTCCCAAAGTGGTTTGTTTTGCCGGTGATGTCACAGGCAGATAGAGAAATGTTTTTCTGAGCGTAATAGTACCGACTGGGCTTTGCCAAAAAGAAAACTAAGGGAGAAAAATATGAAGGAAGATCCCTTCCAATGTAGCACGTCATGGGCACATGGCGTTATAATCTGTTGAGGCAGCATTGGCGTCGTCGGCACCTCAAACTGAAAGAAACAATGCTCGTTCTAAAAGGATGGTGAACTTAGAGACATTCTCGTTGTCATTTATAGGAGGAAAAACCGCTGGAAATTTTCATTCCTCCTTCCGTATAGAGATTTGTTGTTTAATTGATGATAGTTTTCTGCGAATGTTCCCAAGTACCACATGTTTAAATCTTTCTCCCTGTCTCTGAGTGGTGTCAGTCTTATCAGATTTTACAGTTTTTAATAATACTTTTATTCATCCACCCAATGCTCGTTTGTGACAGCCTGTGCTGTATGGTATAAAATACATCCACCATTTCACATTTGTACTTCAGAAAAATGAGTTATAATCAATAAATAAGTTGCTCCGGATAGCATATATTAATAGGGCGCCAAGCTTTCTCTAAGGAGAACTAATGACTCAAAAAGCATCAGTCAGACTAACAGCAAAATACAGTGATTTAATAGGCACATTCCAGCGGCCGGTTATCCTGACTGACGTTTTTCCTCAGTCACACCAAGCAAACGCCGGGACTAAAAACTAGGCCCTTTCTATCCAGGCCTGAGTACGAGATGCATAAAGGCCATAAATAAAATTTAAAATATATTTATTTATTTATTTTTTATTTATTTATTGAACACAACATGATATGTACCTAGTTCAGGTGTTCATTGTACATATGATACATTTTACAAGATAATGTATATATTCATATTTGATGCTTTGTGGTGACATTCTGTAAAAACAATTAATTACTTTATATAACAATGAAATTAACTTGTATTTACATGAAATATGTCTAACTCTGGACATGCTTTAAGAATACAATTATATAATGAGCACATTTTCCTAATAGGCGATATATCTAATACATTGGTCCTTTGGGGTGGGAGTTCGAAGACTGCATTACGAGGTCGAGTAACTTTTTGCGGAACGTGCAACCTTATTTCGGATAATATTTTTTCTGAATGAATTTTACTTTGTACTAGTTTGTGTAAAAAAGATAATAGAAAATAGAAAATTAACTCTTCTATTTTTCCAGAGATTGGAATGAGTACTTGTTTACTGCAAGTAGTTTTCGAATTTAGGATATATTCCTATTTCTTTGTATGTTAAAAAGCGAACAAATTTAGATTGTATAATTTCGATTTCCCGTGTGTTCTTCTTTGTATTAGGATGCCATACTACTGCAGCATATTCTAACTTCGATCGAACATACGCGGTATATAAAGTTTTTGAAACATCAATATTCGAGAAGTCACTTCCTTTTCTCATTACGAACCCGAGATTCCTAAAAGTGTCACCAATAATACGCTTAATGTGTATATCAAATGAGAAGTGGGACTTTATGGTCACACCAAGATCGGTGATAGAGTCTACTCGGACCAGTGGTGTTTCATTGATACTGTATTCAAATTCCAAATAATTCCTTTTTCTTGTATAAGTGATTACACTACATTTTGAAATGTTTAATAACAACATGTTTGTTTTTCACCACTTGGAAACTGCATTGATGTCATTTTGTAAGGTGAAAGCATCTAATTCAGAGGAAATGCTACAATAGATTTTTAAATCATTTGCGAACAATAGCTTGTTGGAGGATGTTATTACACCGGGCAAGTCATTTACAAATAACAAAAACAAGAGAGGTCCTAGGTTCGATCCCTGCGTCACCCCAGAATTTACAACAAATTCCTCGGATGTAAAATTTTTGTAACGCACACGGTTTTTACGGTGGTACAAATAAGACGCTATCAACTGGCGAAGGTTCGATGAGAAGTTGAAAGACACAAGCTTGCTGAGAAGGAAGTCATGATTAATAACATCGAAGGCTCTAGAAAAATCTGTGTAAATTACGTCAACTTGACCTTTAAGGTCTATTTGAGTAGCCAAAAAATGTGTGAATTCAACAAGATTAGTTACAGTCGATTTATTTGGTAAGAAGCCATGTTGGAAGGGAGAAATTACTGAGCGACATGTGAATATATTTGTTCTTGTATAATAATTTCGAACACTTTGGCTGGTGCTGATATTATAGCTATTGGACGATAACTTTTAATATCGTTACTCATACCGCCTGATTTGGGAATGGGACATATATCAGCAAATTTCCATTTAGTGACTTATTGAAAATTACTTGTAGTGGATATTTTGGTATCTCCGAACAACCTTTGATAATATAGGGTGGCACTTTATCAGGTCCATGAGATGTCCGTGGTTTCAGTTTTTTAATGGCTTTTTCTACGTCTTGCAGTTCAACGTGTTCAAGGGATAATTAATTGATCTAAGAGTTCAGAACTATTGTGTTGTACAAGAGTATTAAGGTTATATTTTGACACATTGTGTGTCACCTGGAAGTTCTTCATGAATGCTTTTGCGATAGCTTTGTCATCCTTTAAAAGTTTACCCTCGTAATTTAGTACATTGCATTCGGATTTACGTCCTTTGTTTTTTATATATGTCCAGAAGCTTTTTGGATCGGTTAAAATGTTATTTTCGCAGTTATGCAAATATGTTTTATAAGCGAAGGTTATCTCTCTTTTGGTGAGAGCAGGTATTTCCTTAAATTTGTCATAATGATACGTAGGATCCCGAATTGATTGTTTCCATTTTCTACGGTGGTATGCCTTTCTCCTTAATTTAATATGCACATATATAAGTTAAGAGTTTACACTTTTTCCAGAATCTTACCGAAGGGTAATAGAACTTTGAAGACAAATGCAGTGAATCAGTTGGCTGTATGACTTTATTCAGAGTTACTTAACAGTATTGGAGTTCTAATTTTTTTTTCTCTCTAATTATGATCATCTATGATTCCTTAAAATATGCCACTTATCTCTCTAATATGAAAATATTCTGTAATATACTGGGTGATTGACTCATAATTCCCTCTGGGCGTTTGGAAGGTTATAGTACAACCACTAACAAAGACAGCAAAAAGGAACATACCAGTACAGTAATGGAATTCTCAATTATTCATCGATACTCAATTACCGATCACACGAACAAAATTTGTAATGTAATTTAACATCTTGGATCATGCAAGCAGACTTATTCTGCAGATTGTAGACCTAACTGACAGTTCTAAGCAAGGTCGATACACCTTCCGTGATCTTTGCATATGACACATTCATGTGCTCCACTTCTTTCCACAAGAGAGTAACATTTAATTATTGAGAATTAAGTGTATTTCTTTCTTTTGCACACACACACACACACACACACACACACACACACACACACACACACACACTC
>JAGDQP010013451.1:0-47800 GCA_022664845.1 Lepisma saccharinum
TTCGAAGGGTACTGGACCACTGTGGGCCAGCTGTTTGACTTCAGCCCTTCGGGATTCGTGCGAGGGAGTTATTTTTTAAGAACTAAAACTTTAAGCCATGTTTAAGCATTGCATTTAACCTCTCCTAAAATATACTAGATCTAATTACATATTGACCTCTAGCGATGATTAAGGGATGGGGTGGAGGGCAGTTGCCTCCCAGTTCTTACTGTCGCACTATATACTGTACTCTTAATACTAAATCTATAATGGTAAAATTTTGCCCCCCTAGCCATCTCCCAAGTTCTACACTGTAAAAAAATTCGTAGGAAAATTTACAACATTTGATGGCAATCTGTTTGCCACCGATATTTTACAATGCAGCACCCACTCGATGCCACTGGACATACAAGACGTACGAATTGATCTATTTCTTATCCATAGACCTAGTTGACTTGTTAGTCTTCTTGGATGATTTCTCAGTCATATAGTCGATTGGAATCGTCGTCCTTTTCTCGTTTACCTTATGTTCTAACATTTCGAATAGAGTTTAAGATAAGATAAAATTAATTTTATGGGCGGTAACAGCACTATGGCTTACGCCCGTCCCGATACGGGGGAAGCCCCTTATCTTGGTCATATAAAAATTTAGCTGTTAATTAAAATAATATAAAAAGATAAAAGATGAAGATGTAGAAGGTCTTCACTATCAGCCAACTGGTGTAAATGGCCAGTATAACAAGAAAGCCTGTAAATGGCCCTTCACAAGGTAAAACAAAAAGACATTATAAAAGTTAACAGCTAAGGAGCATAAGCATATAAAATAAACGGTAATCATAAAAGTCTCTGCGAAAACAAGTAAAATATTACCGTTTAAGTTTAGGTTTATACCTAGGTTTCCCTTTCCTGCCCACGAAATTAAAATCTATATCCATTAAGTGATCCTGAATAATGTCTGAAGCCAAAGATGAACTTGGTTCATCGACAGTATGTGCAAACTCTTCCTGAGCTAACTGAGCAGACAGAACGTTCGTCAGAGTCTTTATGCTTGTAGTGAGAGGCGAAGTTCGAACGAACTTCGAGACTTATACGGACTATAAGTAGTCTTAGCCCGTGGAGTTCTAGAGCTCTGCACAGGTGTTTTTTGTCCCTGACTCTGCGTCGGCATATGGAGAGGAGCCTCCGATTCTTTGGGCGGCTTCGGAGGGTCGTCATGCACATCAGACACTGTTTGGGTTGATACATTAACTGTCTGGGTACCAACCGAGACAGTTTTAACTGCTAGTCTGGCTACAACATGTGAAAACGCACCAGAGGGAAGGGTGCGCTGAGAATCACGTAATCGACGTTTAGCATCACCAGCGGATATTTTCTCTAAGACCATCAGCTCTCGAATTCGTTTTTCCTCCTGAAATATAGGACAGTCCCGCGACCAGGCCGTGTGTTCACCCTTGCAATTGACACACTGAGGTTTCAGTGATGTGCAAGGATCCTCACCATGGCTACTGGTTCCGCAAATTGCACAAACAGCAGAGGTCGCCTTACACGACGTGCTGGTGTGTCCATAGTGCTGACATTTAAAACAGCGGAGCGGACTGGGTATATATGGACGGACAGGCAAGCAGTAGAAGGCTGCCTTCACGTCCTTAGGAAGCTGTGGCATGGCAAACGTCAAAATTAGCGAGCTCGTGGGTTGCAGCTCGCCACTCTTACGTGTTTTAATCCGCCTAACGTTGACTACACCTTGGCTGGCCAGTTCATTCTTAATCTCCTCTTCAGGGACATCCTGCAAGTCCCAACAAGATACTACGCCCTGGCAAAAGTTCAGTTGACGGTGTGGTTCAACTTGAACTGCGAATGGTCCTAGGGTTTTCAGCTTTAGGAGATTAGTAGACTGTTTATTATTGGATGTCTCTACGAGCAAGGTGCCGTTGCGAAGCTTTTTAACATGCTTAAGTTCACCTGCAACGTAAGTAAGTTGTTTTTGTATTACGAAAGGGGATAACCCCTTCAAACCACTTGGGTTTTCTGTTTCACTCATTACTTTAATCACAAGATATCGTGTAATAGACGGTACGATACTTGTCTGTTCCTCTACTGCGATTTTATCTTCTTTGTCACTGCTTGATGCATTAGCTGTATGCGCCTTCTTACTAACATCAGTGATGTTCTCTTCGCTCTCTCTCTCTTCTGTCTCTTTCGTTCTTTCTGCGAAGGCGACTTATTAGGATGTGGTGGAGCCATGATGAATGAAAGCCGTAAATGCCCACACTTCTCCGTCTTCGTTCTGAGGAGCCAACGAGGCTGCCGGGTACTACCCTCATCACCCTTGTCAGCAAGCTGGAAATCGAGGCGAAGTCCAATGACTTGGCGTCGAAATCACTTGTACTCCTGACTGATGGATACTTGGGACACCCACTCCCCCGAGTGTTGGCGAGACCAAAGGTCCGAAGAGCTCCCCAATGGCGCACTTCCCAATCTCAACGAGCTAGACCATCCAAGAATCTGCTGTTAAGAACTAGGCGCTATCCAATGGTTCCGCCCCCTTTCCCCTGAGCCCAGGGGCCATCGTCAATGCAAGTACATCCTGTCACATCCGTGGTCATTGCGCGGAGGCACAACTCACAGCAAAATAGGAGATGAAATGATGATCATCTGTGGATGAAAATGAGGTGAATGTGAATGGAACTCCTCTGTGCTGGTCCTCCTTTCAAGCAGCGTAGGTGTTTAGCTGCGAGGGCTGATTGCAGCCAGCAAAAGCCAGCTGGACGATGGGGTCGCCAATTCCCTACGCCGTATACGAGCAGCGATGGTCTGCTGCTCGGGCTAGGTGATGATGCATCACGTTGCGGCCCGTAGGCCTGCGATGAGGTCGCCAATCCCCTACGCTAGTGGGAAGTAAACATTCTCAATAGAGAAGCACTTTGGCCCTGCTATTGGACTTCCCATAGGCAGCAACGATGTTAGCAGCTGCCAGGGCTGATTGCATCCAGTAAAACTGACTGGCGATGGGGGCGCCACTTCCCGACGCCGGCTCGAATAGAGTTTGTTGCTGCTTCATTATTCGTCAAAATGTTTTCATATACAGCGCACACAAACAAACAAATTCAAACAATATATAATTTCTGAAAATAATAAACGAGAGTACACTATCAATTCGCTATTACCGGAGCGAATCCAGGCTCAACATTTGGGGGGGGGCGGATATGGGAGGAAGGGAGCGCACAAAGTTGAAAATACCAAGAGATTTTATTTACTTATTTATTTAATATTCATTTATTTACTTAAAAACTCTGGGATGAGTTTTATTTTACTTTTGAAATAAAAAAAAATCCACATTCTGTTGGATAGGAGAGTGACCCCCTGGCTCCGCCTCTGCGCTGTTGTTCCATCTCGCTTAACTAACTACTGCAGGAACAATTCCATCCTCTAGTGGTGTAAATCTAAAGTTGCGTTGTAACTAGCATTTGGCGTAGATTTTAAAAAAAATATTTTTTTGCATTTACCTAAAAATTCTACACTCTGCTTTCATTATGAACTGCTTTTGCTTAACAATGCTGTATCGGCGAACCAAAAGAAATTGCTATTTCGGCGAGCGAGGAAAGAAATGAATAGTCTTCAGACTCCTGAAATTTTTTTAAGAAAAGGAGAAAATTAAAGCTGCTTCTGTTATAAAGAAATATATTTAAGCGTAGGAACAACGATGTATCAGAATAAGAGTAGAAAGTCGTTTTTTAGGAGGGGGTAAAAGGCAGTGGCGTCGAATGATCATATTAGAGGTTATATACATCAATGAACTACTAGCACACCCAAAGAATTTCATATTTCCAAAGAAAAAACATATAGAGGGAAATTGTTCCCTTTCCCCCTTAAACGCCGCTCATGATACCAGAGATGGCGTGAGTCAAAGAATAAGTGACACACTACGGTACCTGCCGTGACCCACTAGCTCATAAAGCTTTCTTAACTCATGACGTACCTGAATTTAATCTTCAAGCATCATTGACTGTGACCCACGACCCACCATAACTAATTCGGCCCTGAATCCTCTTTCGGCCCATGATAATTGACCTCAGGGTTCAGATATCCCATTTTCTTCTCCATCCAGGGAGCACAGGTTCTAGCTCAGAACGTCACTTAAGAAAACTTATCCAGGGTAACACACTACCCGCCGTGATCAGAGACGGAGTGGGTCAGGAGGTGAGTCATATAAATTTTCCTAACTGAAGTTTTAAGCTAGACTCTATGGTCTGGCTATGGAAAGAAAATGGGACTGCGAGGACACGTTTGTTATGGACCGAAAGACACTTTGAGTGGGTTGAGGGTCCAATTGGTGATAGTAGATGGTGGGTCGTGGGTCATGCGTGGGGTCACAATTAATTATGTATGTTGGTTGAAGATTGAATTACGGTAAGTCGTGGTTTAAGAAAGCTCTAGGAGGTGGTGGGTCATAGTGAGTCGTGGGTGATTGTAGGCTATGGGTCAACTATTCTTTGACCCACACCATCTCTGCATGATACAAGGGATAGCATCCTACTACTTACCTTCTTCAAAAGCTAATCCTGTGTCTACCCTCCGTTACTGCAAACCTGTTGGAGTGTGTGCATGGGCAATGATTGAATTTGTCTCCCGGGGGGACACCTTCTGGGGGTTCTCCCGCGGGAAGCTTTTTAATAGTTAACATAAAACTCGTCTTTGAGCATTTTTAAAAATTTTTTTAGCAAATTTTTATTTTTCTTCAGAAAGTTGGGAGTAAATCCCCCCATGCCCTCCCGTAACTCAGCCCATGAGGGTGTGGTTCGCTGTTAAAACTAAGCTTTGTTTAACCCAATTGTTTTAAGTTTGTGATGTAACTGACAAACATATCACAGAGAGAACATTATCAGAAACACACATTCACGACCAAGGGGCGTAATGATAGCCCCCGCGGTGCAGGGGGCATCCATTTTGGGGGCTCCTTTTCCTCTAAGGTTAATGTGCTAATACTGGATTTGGACCCCTTACTCTGCCCTCATATTTTGCTTTTGCAAGGGGGGGCAAACTTTCCACCACGCCACTGGCACGACCACAGGCTTTTTTTTCAGGAGAGGGGACAAAAGATGCACAAACTAAAAGTTCTTGTAACCCTTATAAAAAATAAAGGATTATAATTGGAAAACAAAAGTATCGACAACTCCATGAAACATTAGCTGCATTGAAATGTTGTGTAACACAAAAGCACTTTTGTGAGCAGGAACGGCGCTAACTTCCCACAGTTGGGGAGGGGGTACAGGAGGGGCATCAGATTGAGTTGGGGGGCAATTCAAACATAATACAAACTGTGTAATAATAATACAAAATATTACATGTCATCTATAATTTCTGAAGGACACAAGAAGGGGACCGAGGGAAAATTTAGGGGGCACTTTCCCCCCTGGCACTGTCCCTTGTAACAGCCTATACAATTTTACAATTTCAAAAATACAGGTAGGGCAAGGCAATGAATGTCCCCCTCCTTCTTTCCCATTGCGGGCGTCCACGGATAGTATCCACTGGACCGGATACACATTTAATTGATAGCTATACAAATTGAGCTAGTACTTACTTGTTTCCACCGTTTCGGTCTGCAAATCTGCTCTTTCTTCATCTCTCTTTCTTTTAAATTTTAATAGCTCAAACAATGTTTACTGCGCTTCATCACCGTCTAAACTAAACTCACTCAAATCAAAATAAGAAATGTTGAGTACTTGAATGACGACTGAACATATTCCCAGCCAGTTAACTACTACCCACTGCGAATAAAACATTTTTAGAATATATATGTATATTCTTTTTTTGAACAGTAGACTATTTTTTTCCTTTGGCTTCCTTGTGCTTAACAATGCTATGAGGAATCAAAGAAACCGCATTCTTGACTTATGAAAAAAATGGGGCAGGAATAAAAATTGGTGGAAAAAAAAAGATTATATAATTACTTAAACAATTGTTTACAATGAATGAAAATACGTATAATTAAAATTCAAAGCTGTTTTAGCGTTAAATGTTGAGGTTCAGAAGTAACATTTAGCCTATGTTTGCCCCCCGCAAAATTGATGTCTGACCAGAGTTGGGGGCAATGCCCCCTGCTCCCGCCCTGTGGTTGCGCCACTGTGTGCATATACAAATTATTATTATTCGATCACTACCCTAGACATGCATTGAACTTCTAGCAAGAGAGTAAAGAGTTGCAACTGAAATGCATGGAAGACGCTCCGCTCTGAAGGGAAAAGAGACGTTTGGTGTGCACAACATTTATGCTGAATTCACATTGGGACAGAACGTAATGTCCTGCACTTCGAATCAGCAATGGAGGAGGCACGAGAGGTAATGGAGGAGGCTCGTGGCCAATCATCATCCTGACCAAGTTTTTTCTTGATTTTTTTTCGCAGGGAAATGGACATTCAAGGTAGCATTTGGGCGCTTCCTTGCCTATCCATTCCCTCTACCCTATGCCGTATACAAGCTGAAAGAAAAGAAAGGAATTCACAGGAGGGGGGCAAATATGACCTTTCTATCCTTTAAGGCAGGGGGTCTCGAGCCTACGGTCCGCGAGGAGGATCGTGCTCGCGTAGCGATTTTCACAAGCCCTGAGACACATCCAAATTTACAAATAATAATACACAGCCATATTCAATCCACTACTGGATGAGGCCTCTCCCGGAGGGAGGAGGTGGTCTACTGCTTCCACGCTGACCAGACGTGTTGGGAGAGGAGAGCCGAAGCTCAGGTGATAAACTTGATACATTAAAATTACTATATTACTTTTGAGTTAATCCTTTTATAATGCGGCCCTAGCCTTCTCCTTTCTTAGAATTCGGTCTCAATTCGGCCCACTGACAAAAAAGTTTGGAGACCGCTGCTTTAAGGGATATATTGAATTTATAACTGCACCTCTACGGTAAAGAGATCTCAAATTTCCGTTGTGCGGAAAGACCATAATTGATTAAAAGCAAAGGAGTCTCAAAGCAATATGTGGAAAATTATGAAGACAGAACAAAATTAGAAAAAAGGGTGCAAAAAAATCCTCAGCTTCCGAGTATTAAACCAGCTTTCGCAAACTCAATTTTAATTTAATGTCTTGTTTATGATTGATCGCGAAATATTTGTTTCATTTACCATTACAGGGATTCGAGCTTGAGTTCCAAGTTATTAGAGACCCTGAATCTCGAAAAAGAAGCGTAACCTCGACAAATGATCAGACACAACATATTTCCTTGCCTTGATGAGAACATTTCGTTCCTATTCTGTTTCCCCTCAGTCCACACTGTATATTGGATGAGACCAACCATGATTTCATGCAGATATCTATCCAGCCATCGTGGACTAAGCGGGTAATGTCGCTGACTTGAGATTTGCATGGGTAGGTATGAGGGTCTGAACCACGAGAGCAACCATCATGGCTGAGGTTTTCCAGAGTTTCCTCACTTTTACCAGGCGAATGCCGGGCTGGTAGAAGTTATTTTTTTCTATGTTATAAATTTCTTTGACAACCAAGCTTGATAGTATTGTTCGATCCAAATTGGTAAAAAGATTTTCTCAAACTTAACGAAATCAGTGAAGTTAAATTATTGCTCTTCTACTAAATAATAATAATAATAATAAAATATGATGATGAAAGTGATAATTATGATGGTGATGAAGAAGAAGCTATTAAAAGAAGGAATCGTGCACCTGCCATTGAAGAATCAATTGGAAGAAAGAATTTAAATTTCTTCCAAAGCTTATATTCAGTGTTATGGTAATGACAAGGTTGGGACATTCAAACTCAGTTTTAATGCTAGCTGTGCCACCCCGCATTGTTCGTCCTACTATAAAAGCTACTAAAGACAGCCCATAATATGAACTCAAAAGTTACACATTACATATTAATTTAATTCATGAATTTCAAGTTTAGATTTGAAGTAGCACACAAGCTTCAGCTAATATTGAATACTAGCAAATTTATTAACGGCAACACAGTTATATTTCTGAGAACAATAAAATAAGCTTCCAATGCACAAATCTTTATAGTAAAATCAGTCCAACGGTGCAAAAAATGGAACTACAATAATACAATAGCGTTGGTTTAATGGCTTCGCGCGGCCGGTCGCCGTGACTTAGCAGTGTCCTGTTTTTAGCTCAGTCACAACATGCAAATTATTTCTTTAACTTGGACTCTGGACGACTGTTTCCCACATCCTTTCTCTTACTGCATCTTGTCCTAAACAGCAAATGGGTTACATCTACAAATAAATTCAATGAAATGCAACAATACAAGTATATTTATACAAGTATACAAAGAATTAGTCCTTTGGCCTAGAGGCAAATTTTGGTCTTTTGTCCCCATCTCAGTACATAAAATGCAAGTTTCCAGGGAGTTAGAGTAGGACCTATGGAGGTCGAAAAGCTAATCCTGCTAGAGTAACTTTTCCAAGATGGTGACCTAAATCCAAAATGGCTGCTGCATATCTACACAAATATAATTCTTTCCTCAAATTTAGAGCAATTCTACAGAAAATTTCACTCTCGTTAAACTTGTAGGTTCATAGAGAAGCTATAAAAATAGAGACCTTTATAATCTCGCTTAGTCCGTCCGTTTGTCTATCCGTGTCCTGAAATTAAAGTTCAGGAACCACAAGGTGTAAAGATGTGTATGAGGTGTTGTTGGAAAGGTATTGACGAGTAGCCGTATCTGCGTTGATTGGTGCAGTTGGTGCTAATCCATTTTCAAAAAAAAAAAAAATAAATAAAAAAAAAAAAATCAGTTGTTCAAAAGTACTCAATTCCATTAGATCTACGCATCAAACTTGACACAAACGTTATTTGACATGAGAGAAATAATATGCTTGTCTGCGTCCCTCAAATACCCAACTTGCCAGTGTTGCCACTGTATTTCATTTTTTAAATCTTCTATTAAGTTAGACGTTGCAGCGCCAAACTTGGCATAAATGTTATTCGGCATAATAAAACATACTGTGGGTGTCCCCGTTCTAAAGCCCCTCGTTGTCAACGTAGCCAACCTGTGTTCAAAACTAGGAGAACAGGATAATTGTATGTAGCGGGTAATGGCAGGTAGCCCTGTATGTGCGAACTGGGACATCATGGGCATTCTTGACCTATAGTGGCACTTAAAACACTTTCATTATGTGGGCACTTTCTTGCTCTTTTCTTATGTTTGTTTTAGTAAGGATTGGTGCAGATTATAATAGAGATGACAAACATATTTTCACAATGGCATTGCACGCAGCTTATCATCTTAATTCTCCCTCTCGGGGAGCTATTAATGGGAAGGAAAGTTATTAACTAGGTTGTTGCGGGGGGATCCCCCATACTGCCCAGATTTTGCATTGTAATTCAGGTTACAGTTAAATAAATTTTAGTTTCCACAATTTTTGTTCATTTAAGCGATTATGTCCATAACTAGATCTCGTTTTCTGTGTACAAAATGCTTGAAGATCCATATATTTTTTTTTATAACCGCAAATTGAAATTAAGTTGTTAGTAAGAATTGTTATTGCATATATATTTATGTTTTCTTAAAATCGGAACAGAAAATATGGGAAGCTATGCTGCGTATAATTGCCCCACCCAGGTGGTTAATTTCACGCAACTCAAGGTTTTACTTTATCTATTACAGATCATTTATTGCTTGTTGTTTATGTACTAGGACCTTCAAGTGCTCGAAAGATTCAGAACGTTCAACTCGAACCTAGGAAATCGAGAAGAAATGTTGGAGCAAATTGGTTCGATCAGGTTTTGTTCGGCCATTGTGTTTCGATTGCTCGAGGATCGTTCGACCCATACCTCTTTCAGGAAGACACCAAATGGATCAGGAATACGTGGAGAGGAAACAATAACCCTTAAGACCATATAATGTGTGGATTGCGTAAAGAAAATTCGTAACACCTATTCACCGAGCATGGTTCCGATCGATTACTTGGAATATACATTCGGTCTAGCGGTCAGATGTGGGGGAGGATAAGCAAGTAGGAAATCGAACACATGGTCACTGGGTTGGTAAACTTCTCAACAGTTGCCTCCCTGCACGAAGTGTCCCTCTCACAATAGGGCACATTCTTCGCTTTTTCTATCAATCACTTGCACGAAGTAAGCAAGTCATGTAAAATTTGTCAAAGCGATGTGTTTCAATTTCAAGGCCTTTAAGCATCTCAGGATCAGGCCGGGATAGAGCTGGGGAGAGGGTGTTGGAAGGCAGAATCTAATTTGTAGATATTATCTTTGCTGTGACTGAGGAGAAATCTTGGGAAAACCTTAGTCAGGGTGGTCGGCCTCTGAGATCCATCCGAGTACCTCTCGAATGCAAACCTAACGCTAAACCACTGAGCCTCAGCTGTTCGGTGGTGCGATGTGTTCCGCAGTAGACATTACATGGAACCTTCCCTTTTCTTTCAAAAAAATAAATGAATAAATAAATAAATAAAAAAAAAATAATGACTGTACAGAGACTTAAGGCTACAGTTCTAATTCCTTCCTATTGGTGGGGAGAGAATGAATGAGGAAGGTAACGACCACAGTTTAGCCTTATTCCGTTATTCGCTCCAAGAATCGTATCAAGGTTTCGAAGTCAAGTACACCTATTTAATATTAATTTATCTTTTTGTGCGTATCTCCATAAATTAACAAAATGTATTAAAGAATTTTAATAAGTCAAATTCTGTTCAGTATCATATATTTAGTCAATTGGGTGCATAAATGACCTCATCTCAATGACGACTTATCACTTCCTTTGATTTTTTCATCTCTATTTTAAGTGACCTTCAACAATGTTGAAGAAACTGATGAGGAACGGACATTACGCAATCTTCACAGGAAGGAATACCGTATCATTGGAAGATAACACTCTTTAAAAAAAAAGAAAAAAATTGCTTCCCTTAGTAGTAATTGTAGCAGTATATTATAGTTACAGTACATAAATTTATTTATTCATGTAGTTTATATTGCTTGAAAAACCAACTATGGCTTAAGCCCGCCACTAGACTGAGACTAGCCATTTTCCTCGGTCAATGCTCCTACGAGAGCGAATGGAAAATTAGGGACCAAAAGATTAATTCACGTATCCGCCAGAACTTAAAATGTTCAAAGTTCAAGCGTGCGAATCTTTTAAGAAGCTTCCTCGCTCCCATACCCACATTTTTATCACATTTTAAAATATTTCAAAATCTAAGAGGATTATCAAAAAATTGAGAAGATACTGAACTAGTATTTGTAAATTACTATGAAATCCAATGGGCAGGGATCTCGAGATCTTCTCCATAGATGAGCAATGGGGTTTCAATTAAATTATGACGTCATAACCTTTGAATACGTATCTCTCATCCATGGAGAAGATGTCGAGATCGCTAACCATTGGATTTAACAGTAATTTACACATACTAGTTCAGTATCTTCTCAAATTTTTGATAGGGCTCTTAGATTTTGAAATATTTTGAAAAATGTTAAATAGTGGGAGTCAGAGCGAGGAGTACCCTTAAATAATGATAATAATAAAAAAAAAAACTAAAATAAATTAAGAACCTAAGAGAGTCTAAATTTGAGACTTTAAGTAAATAAGACACTAAGTGCCATTTTCTACTTACGACAAAACCTTTTTTACATTTTTATTTCCATATAAAACTACAGGTTTCACCATCTATAGACATTCAATAGAAGAATTAAGCAATGCGTTTGGACTCTGATTTTTATATTTATTTTAAGTCTAACAACATACAATGGTTCTTCCTGTAAAAATGCAATTTTCACAAAAATAGCACTTAGTGTCTTATTTACTTCAAGACTTCAATTGAACATTTCGGAAGAAGAAAAGTTGGCATTAATATATCGAACTTCTACTGTTAATAGGGTTAACGTACACGAATCTGCAATTGTTTTGACCTTCCTTGTACTTTTGGTTGTTTTCTTGTTTTCGTTCGGTCTGAGTCAAAGTTGCCTAAGGGCCTTAAATAAAATTCAATTCAATTCTTTTTTTTTTTTTTGTGGAAAGTCTTGAACAGTTTATGCTGGTAGTCATGTACGGCAAACTGTAGACGTTGTCTGTGTTAACAAATAAAATTTATTACTTTTAACACATCTTAACAATGTACGCGACGTTCAGACAAATAGTTGTAGCTGTGAACCAACAGATAACGGTTAAACAAGTTAAAGCTGCGATTCTACTAATAATCGCGAAGAATGCGGTCCCTTGGTAGCGTTAATTTATATAAAATAGGGGCAACACTGGCAAGTGCAGCGTTTAGGTAATGTTTATGTCAAATTTGGCGCATTTAGGTGTAACTAAATGGAAGCAATGTGAAAAAAATGATTGTTTATGGTAACACTGAACTACGGCTCCAGTCAACAATATTTCGGTGGCTTTGAACTAGTAAAGCAGAGATCTTTCCAATGACACCTCAACCACGTTTATCAGATTCATTTTTGGGTACGGGTTGGCAACACCGACAACGGAGTCCCTGGAAATGGGAATACCCAGTATGTTGCTATTGTGTCAAATGTTTATACCAAGTTTGGTGTTGCTAGGACTAAAGACCGAAACAATTTAAAATATTTTACAGAAAATTGCTTTGGCAGCACTGGGACATAAGGTGCCTGGGGACACAGATACCCAGTGATTTTGCATTCTGTCAAATAATGCTTATGTGAGGTATGGTGCTGCTAGATCTAATTGACTGAAAACAATTTGAACAAATCAATTTTTATGAAAATTGATAACAACACTAAACTATTGCACCAGTCAAGACTACTCCGGGGGCTCTGAGCTAGTCTGGCCAAGACCTTTCCAAAGACACCTTGTAGTTAATAAGATTTCATTTCTTGACACGGACGGACACCCTGAGCGGGAATAGAAAGTCCCTTTTGCTATAGGTTTTCTATCAAAGAATCTAAAACCAGTGAAGCTCATGTTTGGTATAGAGAGTATTATTTGTGAGTGCTGCTTCAAGTTTTGTTTTGAACAGTATTTAAGGCATTTTGGTATGTTTGCCTCAGAGCGGAAAGGGTTAGGTAGAGAATCATGAAGGTATCAACCTTTCTTAAGATACCATTCCAGCATTCGCCTGGTGAAACGGAGGAAAATCCAGCTACACTTCAGTTTGGGATTCGAATCCGCTTGCCTACCCATTGCTGATCAAAAGTGCGTGATGTTACCGCCTGGACCATAAGGACTTGGTTAGTTTTATATGGTAATCTCGAACTGAAGATTGAGAAAAGAAGAACGTCGAATGTAAGGGGGGGGGGGGATTTCTTTACCGGACATTCAGTAAATCTTTAAAATATGGAGAAAAATGTGTTTCCATTTTGAATTTATGTGTTCATGTGTATGTATTATGCTTCTAGAAAGAATGAAGTTCCTGTATATAAGTTCACTTCCCAAAGAATAATATTGATTTATTCAAACCACAGGAACAAGGCCGGATCAATTAGGTCAAGTTTTGACCGTCGGATCGCGGAGTCACAGGAGTTCTTCTCGAGTCCGATATATCAGTTCGATGTTGTGGTTCGATATTTCAATATACGGTTAAAACGGATATTGAAAAATGCAAAACTTCGATATTAAATTTCAAATATAAAACACCTGTATCGTATAAGGGTAATACAGAACTAACGTAGGATGGGAAATTTCTAAATAAATCAACCAGTTCCCGTAGTCCAGGCGGTAACGTCCCGGACTTTGGATTAGAAAGCAGTAGGTATGTGAGTTCGAACCCACGGCCAACTATCCTGATTAAAGTTTTCCACGGTTTAACTCAACCCCAATAACCGAATGCCGGGATGGTTCTGTAAGAAAGGTCCTGGCCGATTCCTTCTTCATCCACTGCCTTCCCCATCCCGGGCTGAGCCAAACATGCAAAACAAAGGCCATAAATGGATTAAATTCAATTCAGTGCTAAATAAAGGTACTTACAAACGCACAGAATACCCAATTAGTTATGCGTCAGCTTAAATAAAAAATGGCAGTGTCGTTATCCTTTGTAGTGTTGGGAGTAATTTATAAATACTTGACGTTATAGGTGGACTAAAATGGTTCGGTTAAGGAATAATACACAAATTTCCACTTAATTTGATAGAGACACATTTATTAAACATCACATACAATACCATATAATGTAATGTTACAAAGAAACTACATACACACGTAAAGTATATCTCTACCAGGGCCTGAAGAAGGGGATAAAGTCCCACGAAAGACGTAACCTGATATTACTTAAGAGGACGACACTGAAAATCTTAATTCATCATAATAGTGTAAATTGTAGATTAATTTAATTTTACTCATCAGTTAGTAGGACTTTTGAATCGTAATTAGGAAATCGAAGCCACTTACTTCTCTATAGCTAATTCGTACATTTCTACAAAATATTCCCAATTATAAGATGTTCACTTAGGGTTCAAATTCGGACCTTATTCGCAATGATCGCGACTCACCGAAGTGTTGTAGAAAAACCTTTTGAAATAAACGTTTATAAATGTTCCGACTTAGCTTTTATAAAGCGCAGAATCCCTGATCTAAACTGTTGGAACCATCCTCCCAACCTCGGAAACGGTGAAAGATATTGGTATTGTATATGACTCGAAGCTAACGTTTTATGATCACAGATAGCATGGTAAATGTTACATAAACAAATTAGGGTTTTATTTATCGTGAATTAGAACAAGTCCAAACTTCTTGAACATTATTTCACATCTATTATACAGTCAAGTTTTATGATGGAGTCCTCACACCAAAATCAATCGTGTTAAAATACAGAGTTCAGCCGATTAACCTCCATTAGCTTCAGGTTACCTTTCTTGTATTTTGTTTTGTGTGAAACGAGAGGCACAACGCTTAACACGATAATCATGTGCAAAACGGTTACTGTTAGTCTCACTTGTTTAGATAGCAATGCTCTTCGAATACAAAACAACAAACTCAAAATGTTACAGAAAACCGAATATGAAAATAGGTTGTTTAAAAGGTTTTTTTTTTAAAACAAAAACGCATAGCCTCATATTGAAGCAAATATTAATACTTGAAAGGACGACAGTACAATCCTCACTTGAAGGCAAATAACAATGTAATTTCTAATTGGGGCTTCTGTGCATTTAAAAATAGCTTTATTCAGAAATTCATCTACTTTTTTTGTTAAAAAATGTTATGCCGATTTATCAAAAGTCTTGCACAATGGGTATGAAAGACTTAAGCGTGTTCTGTTCTGTTCAGAAAAGAGGGAAACTTAATCAGTCTCTATAAATAGAACACACCTTAATTTTTAAATGTTTATCTTTTTACAGACTTTTCTTTAGTTCACATTGGTTCGTGATGTCCTCAAATTTTACAAGGTTAATTTAATTTATTTCCTGACGTCATACAATGATGAAATTTTGCACAGCGATGTAAGTCGGTGACAACGCAATATTCCATTGTTATTTGCATATATGTCTATATATTTATACATTTTAAAAGTAGATTTTAATATGGACATCTTTGTCCTAAAATAAATATTAGCCTACAACGATGTTCTGTTTGACTGGTTGCAGAACATTTTAGGATTTAAGTCACAAATCATTACCTTGAGAAAAGTATCCGAACAGCGAAATAACTCGAAGAAAGTCTTAATAAAATTTTAAAGACATACGTTTCTTATACAATTCGTTATTAAGAGTAAAAAAAAGAAAAAAGTTTATGCATGACTAAAAAAACATGTGGTGTGCCAATTCCAGAATTCATAAAGTGACTGTATATGAGAACGTGCACCATGCTTTTCTTTTTAGTCATGCACAAACAAAATTATCTATATATATATATATATATATATATATATTTTAAATACGAATTGTTTAAGAAAAGTATGTCTTTTAAAATGGTTTATTATTATTATTATTATTATTATTATTATTTGTCTGTTTGCTGAACAGAGATTCGGAAAATATTTCGTAAATCTTTTATATTAAAAGAACCAGTACACTAATCCAGAATGATGAGATAGAAAGATCTGAACTTGTTGTAGTAGAACAAACAGTATTCAAGAACCTTTAATCAGCCTCTCTTTACTAATGAAATGCTGTTAATTGGCCCCAAGATAACGTGTAATTTTGCTCCGTATCTCTTTCTTATGTGTCCCCAAGGAGTAAATTAAGCTCAATTTATGGCAGAGGTAATCCCATTAACACTATTTCTTTTCGCTCTTGTTGATATACACATTTGTAATATTAGTTAAATGCATTTCACTACCCGAATGAGAGACTTCTGCATATTGATGCTACATAATGATATATCATACGTTGCAGTGCATATCACGAGAGGCCAAACTCTGTTGGTAGAACGTTGGCTGAATATTTGGAAGATCCTGGGAACAATCCCAGCGGCCGCCCATCAAAAGAATTTCTCAGAGTTTTCCTCAGTCACACGAAGTCAATGCTAGGCTCTGTCCGACTGCCTTCTAACAACCTCTCCCCCTTCCTGTCTCGGCCAAGCCTGACGTACCCAAAGGACATAAATAAATTCAGATATCTCGCATTGTGTTCTTCCAGTCGCAGTATAATTTGTTTTTAATATTTAATTGACTAACTAACTCTATGGCTTATGGAACTCGCAAGTTCATCGCCGCAGTAACAAACGTTCGAGATTGGATTCTATCCTGGGCAACATCAAGACAGTTTTTTTTTTATTTCTCGAAGATCTCTTCTAATATTGTCCTCCCAATGACATCTCTGTCTTCCCAATGGTCTACTTCCATCCAGCCTTCCAACCAAGATAGAAAATAATCTTCGATTCTCTCCCATCCGAGCAACATAGACTACCCACCTTAGTCGTCGCCGTTTCATTATTTTTACAACATCTGGTGAATATTACAGTCCGTGGAGTTCTTCATTACGTTGTCTCCTCCATTCTCCAGTCGTCTCGTCCAGTTTCGGTCCATACATATTTCTCAAAACCTTATTTTCAAACGCTCGTAATTTATGTTCATCTGCTAGGGTCGTACTCCATCTTTCGCTACTGTTAACTATTACCGGCAGAATAACAGTTCTGTATATTTTCAATTTTAACTTCCTTGATATTAATCGCTATGTTTGAAGTTTTTGGACTGAATAGAAACTTGCGTTTTCCGATACTAAGCGACTTTTTATTTCTTCCGTGACCTGATTTTTGCTTGTTACGTATGCTCCCAAGTATTTAAATCTGTTTACTTTCTGTATGCTCTCATTCTCAATTGTTATGTACTAATCATGTTCGTTATTCCTCGTGTTTCGGCTTGTTATCAAGTATTTTGTTTTCTCGATGTTTACCTGTAGATGTAACCCATCGCACGCTTCTACTAAGACATCGGTGTTTCTTTGTAGTGAATCTATATCTTCTTCTATTAAATCCACATCATCCGCGTATACGAGCAGTTGATTCGAACCATTCAATGAGAGTCCCTTTTCGTCACCTTAATTTTAAAAATCGCTTAAACAATAATGGTGATAAGGGATCGCCTTGTTTCAATCCGTTGCGAATCTTGAAACTATCTGACATATTATTATTTATCCGTACTTTGCTTATGGAGACGCTGAGACACATCATAACTGGTTGAACCAGTATTTTTCGAAATTCCAAATCGCATCAGGATACTGTATTACTTTTTCTTTTGATAGAATCATATGCTCTTTTAAAATCAATGAATAGCTGGTGAACCGTCCCATTGTATTTCCATTTCTTCTCCAAAATTTGTTTCAAGGCGAAAATCTGGCCCAACATGGATCTAGTTCTTCTAAATCTAAATTGGTGATCTCCAATTATTTCATCTACGTGTACACTTTGGCTTGGAAGTAACGAGATTCCGCTGCAATTACTACAGTCCAATTTATCGCCTTTTTTGTAAACTGAAACTATTGTGTTATTGACATTTTCCATTCGTTTGAAAGCTCTTCCTTTCTCCATATAGTACTTATCAATTTATGTAGTTCCTTGATTACTGCCGTTCATCCTGCTTTAATTCATTCGGCCGGAATATTGTTTATTCCTGACGACTGGAAAATTTTCAATTTCTTTACCGACCTTTTGATCTGGATCTCGCTATGTTCGGGAATACAGGATTCTGTGGTATGGATTTCAGATTCATGTTTTCTCCTCGTTGTGTACAATAGGAAGTTTGTACAAATAACTTCACACAGCGACAATTTTAGTCGGATCCCCCTGAAGATCTCCACGTTAAATCCTAACCCTAACCTCGGTTGGTAACCATCTTTAACGAGTTTACTCATTTGTATAGATCTCGTATGTTATTTGTCTTCCCGTTTTCCTCTATCTTCTGAATCTTCTGTGTCATATATATCGGTTTATCTTTCTGAACCCGAGTGTGGCGTTGCGTTTTGCGTTACTATAATGGTCTGTATTTGCTTCGCTTTTATTACTTAGCCATCGGTGACTTGCTTGATTTCGTTCCTCATGAAGCTTAACAACGCGTTTTTCATTCAAGGTTTATTTTCTACTGTTTCTTCTCACCTACACGTTCCTTCGCCGCGCCCTTAACTGTTTCACGAATTGCCTCTCACGTCTTAGTTACATCAATTTCATTATTAATATCATCATTATTACTCGATCCGGCTAAGATTTCGAACATATTTAAGAGTTGGAGTTGGCAATCTTTTACGCTCGGATTATTTAATCGTTAAACTTCGAATTTCACTTGTTTTGATCCTTTGCTTCCCCTATTCCTGATGCATAACCTTTCCTTTCCTTTTGTGATTACTAATTGATGGTCGGTGTCACTTTCGGCTTCACTGTACGACCTCTGTCGCTTTCCATTTCTCCGGTCCATTATGTTGGTGTGTCTTGGTGTATCTACTTATACGTGATCGATCTGGTTGAGAGTTTTGCCATCCGGAGATACCCCTGTGTATTGCGCTGAAAGTATCTGCTCTTTACCAGTAAGTTTTTCGAAATCGCGAAAGTTGTCAGTCTTTCTCCATTGCTGTTGGTCTTTTCGTGAAGGCTGTATTTGTCTATATGTTTCCTCCCTCCCAACACTATTTTCGAATTATATTTTGGTACACGGGCAAACAGGCTTTCTAGCTCATCGTAGAATATATGTTTGTCGTTCCCATCAGCCTCAACGGTCGGTTTTTATTTATTAAAATCGTATTGCACAATCGAATACGTATTGTAACGTACGATTACTTTCGTTTACGAACTCTATATCCTGAACCGGCGGAAGGATGCTCTTCTTAATTAAGAATCATTTTCCAAAATTGCGGAGTTCCCCCGTAGTAGATTGTGTATCTACCCTGTCGGATACAATTGTTTTCTCAAAGGATATGTATGAACTTGATGTTATCTGTATCGAAGAAAGACAAAGCTCTATTGCTCAAGTCATTTTAGCATTCTTCTCCCCTTCACGACGCAGGGAATCATCAGTTTCCGTATTAATACAAATTCATATGTTGGCACTCTCGCTGAAAAATGTGACTTACTGCTCAGGTCGTAGATCCAGAAGATGACCAATTACGATTATTTCTCATTATGAATATTAGTAAGCTTATAGTGAACGCATTTACTTTTCGCCAGGCTGTATGTGTTAATATATAACCAGAATTCAAAACAAAACTTTCAGAACAACGAGTCTCTGAGGAACTAGAGACGGGATTAACCAATTCTTGTCTTCTCCATTAAGTGATACTGAGTGGTCGCAGCTCTGTTGGTAGTGCGTTGGCTTAGCAATCGGAAGATCCTGGGAATGATCCCAGCTGCCGCCCACGTTGACTTAAATATTTGCAGTTTCCCCTTAGTCAGTTCAGTCAAATGTTGGGATGGTATTCACAAACTAGGACCTGAAAAACAATCATCCAAAATCCTCTTTCCCAACCATTTCCCGGTCTAGGCCTGAAGAACATAAATAAATTCAAATTTCACGAAGTGATATTATCGATTAGGACCATCCTTAGTAAAAAGAGGAACAAACATAATCGGATACAGATAACTTGTATACTCGACAAAACTGTTCTCGTATATCCTCAAGAAACTAAGGAATAAATATTTCACCATATTCACACGATTAAGAACATTGTGCGTGGACAGTTAATGTGATAAACAGCTGTATGTCGTAACTGTATCTGAATGGACAATTTTCTGAAAGAAAACAGGAAATTTTTGTTTATTTTCGGTTTACAAATTGAAGTACAAAAACACTTTTTAACTCAATTTATAGTAACACGAAAAGAAGACTACTCTTGAATTTTTTTTTGGAACTTCTACCAAAGAAATATTTTGTTTCTGTCACTTTCTAAAAGCACAAAAGAGAATCATTTTTCATTACAGTTGTGATTTCTTTCCATAGTTCTTGCAACCTCTTCAAATAACAGTGTTGTATTATAACAATCAAATCGAGCAGGTGTTGCTTTTTCATTAAGGAGATCCTGGGTTTAACACTAGTGCCCGACCATCATGACTGATGTTTCCGATGGCTTTTCTTGAGTAACAGCAGGCAAATTGTGCTTTCAGTTTAGGCCCTGGTCGACTCCTTTCCTCATCATTTCCCTTACCCTTTCGCGGCCTGAGCCTTAGATGCCTAAAGGCCATGCATAAATTCAAATTCATATACATAACTACTTAAATTAATTGCTAAGGGTCATTCCATGTAAAATCAACACACTTTTAGCAAAATTCTACCTCACATTCTCAGATTTCTGTGATTTTTGGTTTATTGCTAGTAGCCATTGAGAATATTAAAAATTATTGTTTTAAAAACTTTTTGGCTCACTAGTTTCCGTTCTATGGAAGTTGAAAAATTTCCAAAGAAGTCCCGTTTACCGTTACAAAAGTTCTTACTATTCTGTAATGGTTGGTGCTAGAGAGTTCGAAAGAGCTCATTTTAAAGCTTGTAATAAACGTTTATTTGATACTATATACAACAGGATTGCGCAAAATTTTGTATCCTAAAAATAAAAAAAAATCGATTTTCTCAAAATCGGACATCTCGATTTTTTTTCTTATAAAAATTCCTAAATGTTGGTCATACCTCGCTGCACCTTCCTTCCATGAAAATAGTAGCTCGGGCCGATAGTGGGATCGTGAGATATAAAATATTTTTGTTACATATCTGGGGAAGAATAGGCATTAGCGGTTGGTAAACTTTGTTTTGGGGTTATTTTAGGAATTAATGACTTCAGCCCGTACGCAGTGCCATCCCCAAACATCCATGCCCCAGTTGGGATTCAAACCCGGAATCCTGGAGTTGCTACACCTCAGACCGAACGGCTACCAAGGTTGGCTCCGGATGAAGGATTTAAATTATTTATGGCCTTTAGCGTTAGGCATCTATGGTTCAGTCTGGGATAGCGAGGCGAAAAGATGCAGTAAGAAGTCGACTAGACCTAAAGTTTAATGTACCAATCAGATATTTGCCTGATACGACTGACGAGAAACAACAAGTTCACATTAAGAATATTATTTATTATTGGAACCGGGACCAGGATTGGTATCCTGGTATTTGAAACTGAGGATTCGGATCTGAAACTTGGAACCGGGTGTCCGGACCTGAATCCGAGTCCTCAGTTTCTACTTGTAAGATACGAGTCCAGGTCCCGATTTCCAATATTACGTGCCCGAACAGGATTCATATTATATATCAGTTCATAATAAACGAAACTAAATGTGGACATAGGGGTTTTCTCAGTCACACCAGCGAAATATCGGCTTGGCAGCTTGAACTTAAGCTCAGACTTCATTTTTCCTCCCTATGCCAGACTGAGCCATAGATGCCTAACGTTAAAACCGTAAATAATTTACTTTCTTCATACGGAGCCAAACTTGGTAGCCGTTCCCTCTAAGGATTCAGGCTAGCAACTCCAGGCTTACGGGTTCGAATCCCGACTGGGGCACGGATGTTTGGGGACAGCACTGGGGACGGGCCGAAGTTATTAATGACTAAAATGACCCCGAAAACAAAGCTTGCCAAAGGTTTCTTATCTTAATGTGGACCGCTAATGCTTTTCTTCCCCAGAAAGACAACGAAAATGTTTTATATCTCACGATCCCATTATCGTCCCAAGTTATTTTTTATGGCAGGTGCAGAGAAGTATGACCAACATTTAGGAATTTTCTGAAAAAAAAAAAAAATAAAATAAAAAAAAATCGAGATGTCCGATTTTAAGAAAATCGATTTTTAAAATTTTTAGGATTCAAACTTTTCTGCTACCCTGTTACGTATACTTTCAAATAAAAGCTTACAAGAGTTTTAAATTGAGTCATCTTCGAACTCTCTAGCACCAACTATTGCAGAGTAAAAAGAATTTTTGTAACGGAAAATGGGCCTTTTTGGAAATTTTTGAACTTCCAGAGAACGAAAACTAGTAAGTAAAAAAAGAAATAATTTTTAATATTCTCAACGATTACTAGCAATAAACCAAAAATCATAGAAATCTAAGAGGGTGGGATAGAAAAGGTGTGTTGGGTTGACATAGAATGGCCCTAAACAATTCTAACCATGCATAAGCAACGAAGAAAATTCTGTGGTTCTATAACATATACTCGTGTCTGCAGTTACAGGATTCTTTAAATTAATCTTCCCAGCTAAAATTTTAAAACTTGACACTTCGATTACAATTTTATTGACATAATCCTAACATTGTTCATTTTTGCAAGGACATTACACTGTGGTTTACGGAAGACAGCATATCAAATATGCCCCCACTCTTCCTTCGAAAGAAAAAAAAAAAGAAAAATTAAAGTCCTGTCAGCTTGATGGAACAGGTCAAGTGAGGAAACGTAATTAGGAAAGAGGGTAAGAAGGGTCTGGAGATTTGCGAAACCAGGGTTCCCAACTGACTCTCCACGCCCAGTCTGAGTAGCTCTAAGAACATCATCTATGCCTACAAAAATCACAAAAATGACTCTTAATGGTTCCTTTAGTGAAATTAAGAATTCGCTCCACTAATTTACTCGTATATTAAGTTCCTCCACTAGCACCTTCACTGAAGGTGTTGTTCACGAACTCGAGAACAAGGCAAAGAGAAAAAATGAGTTTTGATATTTACATTCAGAGTATATTTACTAATGATGGGAAGAGTCCAAAAATGTAATAACAGAAATTCTAAACGAAAATAATAGAATATTATTCTCAAAGTGACATTTCTTTCTCCCCCACACACACACACTCTATGTCTATTGTCAATATATGCGTGCGTGTAGATGCATCTATTCACTTCCCTGCTCTTAGACTTTCCTGCGTGTTGAACCCATTATCTCTCATGTAAAAAGATCTTGTCGGAGTAATTAATGTTTCAGAGCGAGGAGGACTCATGTGGGGTGTGTCACTGAGACCAACCACACCCATTTCGATGCCACCAAATTAGCAGTTTCTCTCTCGTTTACGCTTTCTAACTCGCGTGGTTTAATTTTTTTTCTCCTTCTTAATACTCAACAATATGAAGGAGTTTTTTTAAAAAAAAAAAAAAAAAAAACTCTTATGTATTGCATGTATATTGCCAATTTTGATTCATATTTTTATAGCCTTTAATATGAACACCATTTTGAAACACAAAATAAAACCCACAAGTTTTGCCATCAAGTGAACTATCCAAAGAAAATGTCGAAGTTTTTAACTTTTCAATTTGCCAAAGCTAAGATTTCAGATATTTAACCGTGCAATTCGTAAATTTTCATAAGTTTTCTACGCATCGGTAACGTTTATTAATTCTTTTGACAGCCTGTAACATGAACATCACCATGACCTCGCAGTAGCTGAGAGATTAAAGCGCTCGCTTTCTATGCGCGTGGTCACATTTTCAATTTCTTCCGGGTCGATTGAACGCAGTGGTTCGGAGACCACTTTATCCACCTTAGAAGTTCGCCAGCTCGTTTAGGATGTTAATAACATTTCAATAACGAACAGCTCTGTGAGTAGCAAATTGAAAGCTACAGGTTTTATTGGCAACCAATAGGATTATCGAGAGCTGGAATTAGTTCGAATTTATCCTTTTCAGATATTTAACTTTAGAATTCGCAAAATCGCAAATATCCTAAATTTGGATCAAACTATTGCCTGAAATTACTTTTTGCTCACGCATCATTTTACTGAGCCAGAATAATCTCTATATCCATACTTCTTTTAATGCAATCGCCAACGTGTGGTTTCACATCGATTTAATTTTGTAGACCTGTAAATTTGGTTACTCTGATCCCTAATTTTGAGCTCAAAATCTTGTTAATAAAAGAAGCAGCTGCCACATGCATACATTACCTAAAAGCCAACAGTGTCTGTTTTACAGCAATGGAAACTACACCTTCCTATTTGTAATAGGATATACACAAACTATGCCTTTTATCCAAACTATTTCAAATGCTTATTTTTGCACGTCGTGGCGACGAAACACGCTCCTAATTCTAAGACGAGAGCAGATAAATATAAACCCGGTTTTGAGCAGTTCACTAATAAGATTTATCTCTGGTGAATGTATGAAAAATTCACAAAATGATCTAGCGGTAGAGCTGAAACGGGTCACCAGTCAGTCGAGTTACGGGTCAAATTTTGGACCGGGCGTATGCTTAGGATCCGGTGTGATTCGGTGACCCGATTTTGACCAGGGGACCCTGAAAGCAAAGCAGAGACTTAATTATTGTCTTCTTAAACACTTTTTGCATTTATACAGTGTTTCTTTCAGGGGTGACGAGAACCGGGGGATGCAAATACGGCGCTAAAAATTCATAACAGTAGTAGTAACGTATGGAAATAGTCTCATATCTCCGGAAATACCAAAATCTCAAATACCAAGTTTTTGTACATAATTTTACTTTTGAGGGAATCTCATAAATTGCAATATTGACCGATTCATACCAAAGGAACAAGACCAGGTCACCGGCTCTATTGAGTCAAGATTCGATCTTCGGGCTCCCGAGTCATGGTCACTCGGGCAAGTTGCTCAAGATCGGGTCCTGAATCATTCGGGTCAAGATCTGGTTAATCTAATCACCGGGTCGCCGAGTCTAATCGGATCACTGGGTCACTAAAAGTGACCCGATTTCGGCTATGTGGAGCGCAAGTCCTTTTTTTTTTTAGTGATTTCACGTGGAATGGTCCATGTATTCTAGTTGCAGCGTTCAACTACAGTGGAAAGATATTATGAAACTTCATTGATCGTACGAGCAGATTATACTCAATTGTATGTTTCAGCTGTATTTAAAATATTGCATGGCACTCCTGTAATTAGGACCATTAATTCCTGTTGGAGTTCAAGTAAATTAATAAAAATAAATTAAACCTTTTTCGTATGATCTTAGCTTTCGTGTGTGTTACATATATAATTGCACACAAACTGAACGTTGCAGTTCACTGGAAGTATGCTCGACTTGTATTTGAAAGATTCTGCCTACATGGTTCGAAACCGGTTGTTCTGATGCATAGGCCTAAATGATCAAAAATGAATTGTGGGGATGGTACTCCCAATTAAGTTCACGGTCATTATCTTCTTCACTCGTTCAATCATGAATCAAAGGAAGAATTTATAACGCGATGGCTTGCAGCTTAAAAGTACTAGAAAGTGAAGGCTCAATTTCAAAAGTTCCTCATAAGGCGCAGGGGGTAAGATCACATCGGAGTTATAACTGCCAAATGTATTCCTTGTCGCTCATAGATATATTATTATTTCTAGAACTGAATTTTATTTAAGGCCTTTAGGCAACTTTGACTCAGGCCGAATATACGATGATGAGAAATTTGGTCGAATGGAAAGGCGAAAAAAAGGAAGGAAACTGGAGAACCCCGAGAAAATCCAAGTATATGGTGTTTATCCACCACAAAGCCCACATGGCATGAGCCGAGATCGAACCCACGACCCTATGAGCCAGAGGTGAGCGCTCTGCTAATAAACCACAGTTGATTTAACAGTCGCTGCGAAATCCCAATGATAAATAAGTCAGAATCAGTTTATATTGATTTTCATTTAGAGCGAGGACTGAAGCCTAGTTCAAAACTGGACTTAGCTATTTCAAAATAAGGCAACCCACCACATAGCACATGTTCAAACATTTCGATGCAAAAAGGTTTGAATAAAACTAAAAAAAAAAAAAAGTCACATTCAACAATATTGAAGGGTAAAGTAAGCAACGAGATAAATCAGCGGAAAACTTTTATCAACGAAACAACCAAGCCATTTGGTTACAATCTAGATCAATACATTTCTCAGACAGAAGGAGTTAGGTATACGTGTTCAATAAAAGAAAATCATGCAGATTATATCATTTAAAATAAAATATAGAAACTTAAGATGGACTTCAGTACACTTTTCGGTATCTTCCCGACGTGCTTTGTTTGCTTCCTTACTTTGTCTATTCGATGGCAAATAAAATTAAGATTACTTTTAGTTAAAGACGAAGAAAGCACTTTGACATCAACTATATGTCTGTCATAGGAAATGATCAAACCACAGATTTTATGAGAAAAGGGAAACGTTCAAACCACAGTTTTTTCATGAGAAGAAGAGAGAGAGATAAAATATATAAACTCATTTTCTAACCGGAAATCACGTCAGCAGATCTGTTTATTATTATTTTATATTTCCGGTAGCTGACCTCAATGCTAGTATATAACAAGTATTAATAAAGACGTTGGATTTACGCAGAATTATTGCTGTGTATGTATAAAAATATTTGATAATGAAATGATTCAAAGTCAGTTATTTGCTAGGTTGCTGAGGCGTCGTGCATGTTAAAAATACAAATATAATAAACGTGATTCGTATCTCATCGTAAGGTTGTCGTCTTTTCGTTTTGCTTACGACACGGACAGTTTCCGATTTCTTCGTATTTGAAAGTGTCATTATACCACGTAAACGTAGAAATGAACATTTTACTTGGTTTAGCCGCCACGGACATTATGCTTGTGGGTGCTAGAAAATAAGGAGCGTTTTATTTCGAAGTCTAATTTAGACATACGGAGAATTCCACAAAAAATTTAAGTAGGATTTGTTTTTTATTTAGGTAATTCCTACTAGCTTTCTCAGTCGAATTGAACTATTAAACGATTTCTTATGCTTGTCGGTTTAAATTTTCTTTTTTCAATTTCTACTTGCAGGGCTGTTAGGGTATTTAGTCCACCTTCACCTGTCACGTATTTGACGAATGACGTTCCTCCACAAGCACACAACTGAGGAAAGCGAGGGGAAAATTATGGACTCGGTGTAGAAAGTAACATCCCTTCCTTCGCTTGGTATGGCTGAGAAAAACCCCAAGAAACCTTAATCAGAATGGTCGGCCAAAGCATCAATTTAAGCACTGCTTTAGCTTTCCATTGCCTTATAATTCTGTTGTAACTACAGTTTTTATTATGGTACATACTACAGTGAATTAGGAAGGAAGAGTTATTGTTTTTAGATGTTTAATACCGACTTGCGATTCATTAAAGCTGGAAGATACGCAAATTAGAATCCTGTTCTGGCCCGGCCATATTGATACAGGTTGCTTTGAACTTTCGCTAGTTCCACCATGCGAATACCGAGATGATACCTTTAATTCAGGCTAGGCAGATTCCTATTATAATTCTATTTCTGATTTTGTGCTCTTCGAAAATCGTCATCCCTCATGTCAGACAGGCTAGAAACCATACTTAAGTCATTGAAGCAAACATATTTTAATAAGTTTAGGTACAAAAATTAGAGCTACTGAACTCGAAGTAAATTTACATGGAAGTTAGTTCTGTACCTGAGAGCTAGAAGCGCGTAAGTCACACATACTTGTTTCCAGCAAAACAGAAATAAAACCCTACTTACTTTCATATAGAATCTAAATGGACAAAGTACATAATAGACTTACTTTCTTAGATTATCAACATGTTTAAAACAAGAATCGAGCAACCGTTAGTCTATTTAAAACCTTATGAATGTTGTACAAAACTGCATTTATCACGTTTTGGCCGAACTTTGGCTTACGCGGCTCTAGCTCTGAGGTACTGAGTTATTACAATGAGACAAAGGTAAACGGAACTTTGTGAACTTAAGTGAGAGTAATGAGTTTTTTTTTACAATTGTGTCCTTTAAAAAAGTCAAGATTATATATAAATGCATGCGGATTATTAACTTCTCGTGTGTTTTACCATTCCTGTATACTATTCCACTGCACTACAATACTAACTAACCACTCTACTATTAGATGGGCCATTCGTCCCCGATTTTCGAGGGTCAGCTTCCCTCCCCGGCTGTTTTGGTCTCTGAATTTTTGTCCGATTTCTACAAAATGTAAAATAACAATAATGGCTCAACTTATAAGAAATAGTTTGCCAGCCAGCCAACAGAGAAAAGCACATGCAAGATAACTCTCAGCCTTTAAATCTCAAAGGCAATAACTTTCCTCACAAGAACCTAAGAATATTTATTAAACTATTGTTGTATTTGTGGACACCGATGCCCATATGTAGAGATTATTTTCTCTCAGAAACGTTATATGGGCAGAGGAAAAGTCACAAATAAAAATTAAGTCCATTCAGGCAATGCTAGTGGTCAAAACAAACTACAACATGTAATGGAAAATTGTCAGTGAACAACTTGAAGAGAATCCTGAGTAACTATAAGGAACATCTATTCCAACAAGAAACATCAGAATAATCTAAACAATAAAGGCAAAGTGAACTCCCGTGAAGCAGCAATACGCAAGAAAAATCTAAAATAAGGAATAACATAAATTTGACAAATTTATTGGTATCATACATTACAAAATAGTCTACACCGAAAATTACTGTGTAATGTCTGTCTATTTTCGAGAGGAGTTTAAACTTTTTCTTACGACACTACGTATTTTTCTGGCCCCTAAAATGTCATGATGAAAGCGTAAATGAGGAAGAGGCAGAAAAAGGGAAGCACTAGGAAATAGTTACTACTCAAGTTACGTTCCAGATTTTGGTCTCGTGCTCCCAGTTTTGCCTGCAATCAAGTTTAGGAAGATTTTAAAATCTCATGAGACTTAATTATTAAATTTAATATACAAAATGTGCACGAATAATTAATACTTAATATTTTCCCGTTCTTATATGAAAGAAAAAGGTGACAGATCCAGAAATTTTGAAGCAGGCTTCCCAGGTGCAATAATAGACCTGGAATATTTTCTAGATAATTGATTACTTTTAGTATAAATTTACAATATTTCTTCTAATATTGTTTAGTTTTATCATCGAATATAACATAAATATCCGCAAAACATAATATTTGTAGATACATTCGGTAGGTTCTGAGACAAATTGAAACTTTTTGTTAAATACATTTTTGAAATAATGCTATAAAATTAAAGCATTTCCTTCAAGGGGGCGCGTGCCCATCATGCTCTTCTCTACATCTGCAACTAATAAATAAATTGGGTTGGTTATAAAACAAATCTAAACTTTCTCTTCGAGAAATCATTGTAATAACCCTACAAAAATAAACAATTTTCCATTAGGGTGGTGCACCTCCAGCCCTCTCTGTTTACGCCCCTGAGAGAGAACTAAAAATTCCTATTTTTGTCCTTGCCAGATTCTTAAGTTGTAGGGCAAATTACCATAGATAGAGGTTTGAGGCTTGGAGCAGATCGCCCCTTCCCCGGGCTTCTTTAGTGTTTATCGGTGCAAATTTAGCATTGGTATTGCGACTGATCATAAAATAATTTATTGAGGAACATAGTACTGAGAACGCTGTTAGAAAAGTCATACATATTGTTATTATTACTTTTACAGATTACAGTGAAACCACATTATGGCATTTTACCTCATACTCCTGGTACTGCTTATCGGTTGTAATCCATCAATGGCACGTGTGGATGCCTATGCATCGCAGTGGCTGTCATGCGAGGACAAATATCTCTGCTCTGGATGGAAAATAGACTCAGCTCAAGCGTAAGTATTTTCTAAATATTATTTCCCTGTGCGTCCACAGGATCAGTTTGAAGTTCTAAACTTTGGTTCCGGAGTGCAATTTAGACATAAAATGGTCGCCATTTAATTCTCTTTCCACAAGAAATTATTTTCCTTTTTAGCTCCTCGTTTAAATAGGGTAAATACGGACACTCTAATTATATAATCAAATATATTTATTTTTATTGGCATTGCTATACATTTAAAAATAATTAGATTACAAGGTACGCATTTGAATCACGTATTGAACGATAAAAGAGCTAACTTATAAAGAAAGAAAGGAATAATATAGTAGCTTTCTTTCTTTAGATAGGAGTAAGTTCATGTTTTCCCCTTACATGTGCAACAGGACACATGGACACATTCATCTGTAGCTCCTTACCATCTCCTTCTCACATGATTTTCCCTCACATATCCCAGCCTCAGTCAAGGATGCCTAAAGGCCATAAATAAAAATCAATTCGCCCATATCGTCTTCAGTTTTCGCCTTGGCTATAGTAACTGGGACTAGGAACAAAGCGGTCATGATATTTGGTACTTAGCTGTTATTCGCCTGGAGGAACGAAAGGAAAGCTTGACAGAAAATAAGGATGGCCGACGTACCATTTGAATTAAAACTGACGTTCCGAAACAGATATATATCCTTTCCTTGAATGACGTCTACTGACAACTAACATTGATTATAGCTGATATGTTGAAGATTAAGTACATATGTAGGAAGACAGTGGTACGTATTTAAGCTATTTTTATAATTAAAATAGTTAAACATAAAAATCATTGCGTAATTGTTCAGGAGTCTTTAAAAATTTGCTCTTCTTTCGTGTTCTCTTACCTGAATATTCTGCAGGAAAATAGCATTACATGACTATAATTTATAAACTAGATAATGCGGTTCATGGATGGGTCAATAGCTTCGATAATTAACTATCTTTGCCTTAATAGTTACGCTTCTAAAACACATTTACTATGTCCGTTTACACAAATGAATACTATGATTTTAATCTTATACGATAGCTGGCATTAGATGTTCAGCATCGCTTTCACTCCATAACGCCACCACACCACCTGCTTCTCTGACGGAATATAGAGACACTCTTTTCCAAAATATTAGAAGAATTCCTTATGTTTAGAGCTGAAATAAATTATTATTTTGCAATCAACAAACAAAATATAATCGTCGTCTTTGCTTATATATGCCGTCACAAACTTAACAAAGTTTATACCACTCGATTTGCTGCACGAATTGCAACTGTGTGTCGTATATTTGCACTGCATCAGAGTTTCCAGAAAGTATTATTATAACGCTTAGCAAGTGTACGTTTTGCCCTTATGTCAGCTTGGTCCACACCTACCATATACCTAACCCCATCATGTAACATTTATAATATGAAAGTATTTTGTACATTAGAAAACTTTTAAGTACACAACAATTTTCAAATCAGGTGTTGTACCAAAATGTCTAGCTTGCAGTTTTACAATTCCATTTTGAGAAAATTGGGGGGTGGGGTGCTGAGTGATATATTATTATTATGCATGATGAAAACTGGCTTGATATTGCCCAGGATAGAATCAAATGGCGAACGTTTGTTACTGCGGCGATGAACTTGCGAGTTCTATAAGCCATAGAGTTAGTTCGTTAGTTAATTAATTATTATTAAGCAAGTATTACATTAATAGAGATGTAATAGAGAAGGTAGATAAAATTAACGATCCTAGGATACAGTTCGATAGCAATTTCTTATTTAATGAACACCTTACAAATAAATGTAATGAAGCTAAAAGAGTCATAGGTTACATCTTCGGCCAATGGTCAGACTTAAAGAGACCAGCCACCTACATTTATTTACATAAAGTCCTTGTAAGGCCCAAACTTGAATATGGCTCAGTCATTTGGAATTACTTGCCAAAATATATATCAAATAAAGTTGAAGCTATCCATAAAACTTTTAATAGGATGTTATGCTATGTCATTGGTTTTAATTATTACTCGCGAAGTACAGAATACTGGAAATCCCATTTTAATCTTTAACCATTGGAGTATAGAAAAGATAGGTTTGGTGCTGATTTCACATATAAAATAATCCATTGTAAATACCATGCAGAGTATCTCCTCGAAAGGCTTGTGATAAGAGCTCCAGTATACGGTACAAGGGATAAAAACTTGTTACTACCTATTAATAAAAATCATATCTTTATACTTAGATTGATAAAATATTATAACAAAATCTCATAGATATGTAATTTAGAACAATTTAAATGTGAAGGGTGTAAACTTCGATATGTCATCTATATTCTGTTAAGTGTGAAATCTTTTGTGCTGCTCGAATTATTTTAAATATTATTTGTGATGTGAGTTTTTACTACCCGCACGTTTGTATTCCTAAGTAACTTACACGTTTATATTTGATTTCTCTGGTTCAATTTTCTTAATGTAAAATCTTATTTTAGAGTAATATAATTTGTGTGCTATAAATTGCACGAATAACCGGAAGCATTAGTGGAAATATCTGTCCGAAACGTTCGTTCATTGTACTTTCAAGAGTCAAAGGCTGGTTCGTGTACTACACATGAGGATACGAATTGCGTATTTATCAGTAATTAGAGAGATAACCTATTCTTAGTGGATGAGTAATTTTCCTCTTTTCTTTGGAATCAAACGTCATAGATTATGTTTCAAAGGTAAAATTTGATATAGGGTTTGGAATGCATTTTAAAATATAAGTCGTGTTCTAAGGACGTAATTCCCATCTCATGGATGATAATTTCAAACCAGCATGTATTTAGCATACCAAGGAACCTTTAGATTTGGGAGAATTTGTGTATGTCCTGTTAGATGTTCTTTTCACAATGAAACAGAAGCGATTACATAATATATACCAATGCGCTAACTATGCTGCTAGTACATAATTGAATCCAGTATTCCAAGATAGCTGAAACTTAAATTTTAAAGAACATAATAAAACACGGAATTAGAAAAATTATGAAGGGGAGTTTAGAATCTCAGTCTCTCTGTATTAATTCTATAATTTTAAAGGTTTTGAAAAAAATAATTGGTGCTTAATTCTCAGGCCAGAAAATATTTATTTTTCTAATATATTTATGTAATTAGTAACTTATAAAAATGTTTACTGACATTTTTGGCATCTATTGTTAATTTGGTAGAGCCAGAGTTTATGAGAACTTACTTTAATGGAATTACATGACTTGGTACTATAAAGGAAACATAGAAATTTGGGTATAAATTTAATGTGTTTCCCAAAAGGACGCGCATTAATATATGACATTTGGCGGTCTCTCGCATAAACTAACATTTGAAATAGACGCACTACTCGAGATCCAACATACACTATACAAACAAAAGTAAAACAAAGCAATGAATTTCCAGACTCACCAGACAGTGAATTGCATCTAACTATATGTTGGCTCAGGTTGTCAATGGATGGTGTCCACCTCAAACGGAATTAGCTATTCGGATCTGGCACTTACCATCGGCCCTGGGTTGGAGTTCCGGAGACTTCTCTGAGGTGTTAGTTGGAGGACAGGTTTTAAGCCTATGTTATGTTGGAGCATAAACTGTTGAGGACTCTAATTTCTGCACTACACCAGGAAAACTTCCTTAAATTTATGCTCAGTTGGAATGTGGAAGTGGAAGCTTGTACAATAGAGATACATAGATGCATGTTTCGAAAATAAATTGTTTTTACAGAAACATTTGATTCCTCTTGGACTCCATGATTAAATTACTTTATATAGCTTAACTAAACATAATATTTCCATGCTCTCTTATTTCCATTGTTAACAGGCAAACATATTAATAGGGCAGAAAAGAATTATAATTTTCTTCCGTCATAAATTATAATGTAAAAGTATGTGCGCATGCAAATTTTGGCAACTCATGTGCAATTTATTTAGGAGATATTGATTATATAAAATTCAGATACATTCCCGTACAGAGTGGTCAAAAAATGTAGAAATACCCTTATGATTTTAAATTCCTGAAATAAATTGAAAATAAATACTTAATGGATACTGGCTGGACGGAAGGCACTAGCTACTGGATGGCATATTCTTCATGAACGCTATTTTAAAATCTGCCAAATTTAATCTTAGTAAATTTTATTAAATAAGAAGGGATCCTGTAATATACCATTCTGGGCTAACATTTTATGGGAAACAGATTTCTGAAGTCAATGTTTTTTTCATATATGACTTCGTCTGAGATTTGATGGAATGTGATTCTAACTACGAAGGCGTTATCTATCTATTACAGTTATGGACACTATCTTCAATGAATTGCCCGTAAAATTCTAGTCCAGAATTACATATCACACGATCCTTTCCCATTTAATAAACTCAACCGTGAGTAAATTTGGCAGGCTTCAAGATGGCGACAATGATGGTAATGATCTACATCGATAGGACACTATACCCAGAAACAATTTTTATGCATTCGGTTTTCATTGCCTTCCTCATTTAAAAGAGAAATAAGCCTTTTGAGGCTTTTGTAAAGTTACTTCCTACAATTGTAATATTACTTTATGTCACACAACAATACATTTACGAAATGTCTAGCTTCAGAAACGTATTTCCCGTCAAATTCTAGACGAAGATGATATATTACTCAAGCCTCTTCCCATTTAAGAATGTCAATCGAGATTTAATATGGCGGTCATGAAGATCATACCCACCAGCAGGTAGCGTTTTCCATCCGGCACCTAAACAGTGTATTTGTTTTCAATTTCGTTCAACGATTTAAACGCATAAGGATATTTCCACTCTTTTTTATCACTCTCCACAGACAAGTATATGACTTTAATACTTTATCATCGATATCTCCCAAATAATTGCACTCGAGTTACCACACACTTTGATATTATAATCATGACGGAATAAGGAATATTATATGTTCTGCCATATCAGTATATTTGGTTGCAAGATTAAAATTAATCTTGCAACGGTACGGGTCAGATTAATTAATAGGTACCAATTAATAGGTACGGGTCAGATCTCTGAGAAATATTTTTTTTTTCTTGAAAAGAACATTATTATTACATGCTGATTTTGCTTATTAATAAATATTCCCTTGTGTTTTGTGGGCAATTTAAACAATCTGTAAATGCATCACTGATATATAATGCCGAGTGAGTGAAGGTGGGTTAGTGGTCAGGCTTTTTTATCATCAGGGATGGAAAAATCACCCTGATCATCTCATGCAATTTTGCACTCCTTAAAATTGAGAACACATGAAAAGTCATTGGAATGATAACTGTCGACACATTGTTGGGAATAAATGGACGTATTTACTCTGGGATTCTGTACTCAAGCGAGACAAAAGAACCTTGGATGTACATTTCTGCATATTGCCATTGTTATGTTATTTAAGGGATTTTCGTTATCATCAGACAACAATTTTCGTTTTCCTCTCTTCTTTCTACTTTCTACAATATTTTAGCAGAACTCTCCAGATTTGTGCAAGACAATAATAACTTCAAAATCATTCAAAGAAAAAACACCATTTTGTCTCAAAAAGGGTAGCAGTATACAACATGTTTCTTTGCAACTCAGATATCATATGCTTCCGAAAAGAACTGGATATATTGACCAAACATACTCACAGAATTGTTTAAATATGTGCAGGTGAGTTGTTTTAAGTTAGAAGTGTTCCAATATGTATGAAGATGCATTGTTAAGAGAGTTCTACGAGAGGTTTAACTCTTGTCAACACAACGGAATTATTTTCGTATGTTGTCAAGTAGCTTTTGAATAACTGTTTCTACAGGGTGAACCAACAATCTGGAAGCGCCTTTTGATTCTAATTGCTCTTTGTGGCTGAATGGAGAGCAGTCTGAATCTAACTCACTCCTAGCCATATTTTAAAGATATTGCTGGCAGGGGTTCTTACTTTAAACATGAGTAGAAAAGATTAAATCTTTCTTCCGTCTAATCATTTAAAACATATACCTATGTTAGTCACGTAGAATCTTGTTACGGTCACGGTAGATTACTTTGAACATTTGAATTCATCCGTGCTGTTCAAGCTACAACTAACCACACCAAAGATTAAGACATTTTATTTTCGTAATGGAATGGGTTCATTGCCCACTACTACCTAACTTGGCAATAGTTTTAAGTACCAAAACGTTTTGTTTGTAGCGTATTTTGCCTTTGGAAAATCAGGTTCAGTTGCAAATCAGTCCATCTGCACATGTGAGTGAGATACAATACAAACCATCTCGATCTCCCGCTAAATTGTATGTCAGTTATATGGTGTCTTTGTGTATAAAATTTACTTGGAAAGCAGACAGGCGTGCTGTTTGTGCATGTTGTGGCGAATGGTATTGGAGGAAACATGGACATTAACGATGAAGAAGTAACGCCTGAAAGGACTATAAAAGGACAGAAAACTGAGAAAAGTCACAAGGAGGCAAATCAGTCATACGTCAAGCTGAACCTGACTACAAAACAGACATTAGCTGAAAATTATGTATTTGTAAGAAAGGTAATGATATAATCCAGAGGTAATCCATCCTGGCGAAACTGTGAGCGTTTTGAAGATATGAGATGAAATCTGTGGGAACATATTGCTTGCCAGTACAGAAATGTAGAAAAAATTGAGTTTTCATAAAGACATCATTGACACTAACAATCATAGAAATGGTAGCGACTCAAATTATTCAAAAAATACATGTGAACATTTATAAGACATTATAAGTTTCCTCCTATAAGTTTCAAGGTTAAATTATGTTTCCAGTACATATATACATCACTAAAACTTAATGTATACAGTTATATTCTGTAGTTGTTTTCTGCTAACACATTGACATACAATATTTTTGTACTCTAAGTCGACTTCAGTTTGTTCTTCTTCTTCTTCTTTATTTGTCGCAAATGAAAACAATGTCGATACTGTAAATAATTACATTCAAAAACTGTTTTAATTCTTGTACAATTATTACTAGACACTTATGTACAAACGTTTAACCTAATTAAAGTCATGCCACACCCATTTGATTGGACAGTATCAGATTTTCGTCTCTCCTGAAAATTGTGACAGCTTGGAGATGGCCGGTTTTGCAAACTAGGCGATTCCTGTAGAGAAGGACTATTATGAACAAAATATTCTATATTAAATTTAATATTAACGTCTCTTCTTATTGGGTCGTCTTTAACATTAAATCATTCATATTGTTTCCGCACTTATTAATGATAACACCAAATGCTATTTATACCCGTGCCATTTAGGCATTAGTTTTATGGAACACATTAGGACGAGATAGAAAATTTGGTAATGAAACTTACACTATAGAATATTCAAAAATGAGCAGGTACATTTGTCCCCTTGTAGTTCGTTATTTCCGGATTCAATTCCACGTGGATCCACGTGTGATACAATATATAAACAGCTTTCGACCCTACCGTTACGAATTATATTTCACGCAACGGAAGGCAATGAAACACACCAGTTAATTATTTTGTTCGTAAAATGTTAAGTCAAAAATTTGTCACGTGAGATTCTTCAGCATTGATATCAAGTGTAGATATCAGCAGCAAAGTGAAGCTCCATAAGGACACAATAAATAATTTGTGAGGTATCAAATGATCCATGTGAGGTCATACTGTGAAACTATCATTCCAGAATTATCCTTGTTGATTCAACACTCAATTATTTATGCTATTACATCAATTAATATTTTCACAGCGAATAAAATTAATGATATGTTTTTAGGCTTACTATCGTACTGTACAAATTGGAATGTGATTACTAACGTTTCCAGCACATCGAGGATGATTATTAAAACGTTCGAAAAGATTAACTAGAAACCAAAGAACATTTCACTGAATTATTTGTGCTTTGAAGAATAGAACACTTAAAAGGATTTTGATGTCCAAACAACATTCAGAAACAGTATTTCAAGACAGTTCAGAACATTCGGAAACAGTTGGCCTTTATTAACCTTGGCCAACTTCAGCTTAAGTGTCATTTTAAAATACAACATTATACAAAGAAGAGAATATACATAGTCCACTTTGTATATCTTTACATAATGTGTATGTTTACGTAATGTTGGTTATGAACTTTTAAAACGTTCTCATATAAAATCAAGATGGACAAAACACGTTCTATCCTTGTAGTCTTCATTTGTTAACACAGTTCTCACCTTAAATGTAGCGTGGGAGAAACTTAACTGTAAGAAAACATATACAGCAATTAAGATAAAAATACTCCTTTGCGTTAGGTATTGTGGGCATTGTGATTATAGGCCAAATGTTGGTTAATAAAGCATGAACGTTTGCACATTTTTATGATTATTTTCGACAATCAACGCTGAAAAGATACGTGACAACACTCTAAAAATCATTTGTGCTTTGCTTCGTTTCATGAACGTTAGATCAAAAATGTAAAAAAGCTACAGTTAAAGAGTCCACTTCTGTCCCCACCTGCAACCAAGACCATAACCGCTTGATACTAATAATAGCATTCACCATATCTACATTTATTACTAAAATTTGGTCAAATCACAACAGATACGTACATTTCCAAACACTTGAGGACAATGCCTTATAAATTCAAAATAATATATATTTCTTGTAATAATTTATATATTTTGTCTTCCCTAGCCCCTGCAGATGCGATGACAATTGTCTGTTGTTCCACGACTGTTGTTACGATGCATTCAACGACACTCAACACAAACTCGTTGACGGACAACTGAATTCAATGATAAGGAAGGATTGGTTAACATGTGAAACGTTTGGTGAAGTAAGTAGTTTTGCAAACCAGAGGGACTTAAAGAATTCTTGTAAATTTTATACTCTTCTGAATAGTTCAAAGTGAAATTAGTGTAAGTCATATTTATTTCATTTTGGATAATCTCACCATTTTATGAGTTTTCTTATGATAAATTCCATGTGTCGTTTTCGATATTAATATGTAGGTACAGTGCTCACAAAGTGTCAATGTGAGTAGGTGAGTGGTTACGAAAAGTTATAGCTAAATGGCGACTTTGAAATGAGTAAATTTAAGGTTCCAATTTAAGGAAGATAGCAAAGGAGCGGTTTGAAATTCAGTGGGCTTCTAGTGCCCACCCCTACCTTTCTAACAGTGTTCAAATTATTGCAACATCTAAAAACCCTATAAAAATTGTACAATACTTGTTTCTAGTACTTACAAAGAACTCTGAAGTACAGTGAGGATCTTCATGCTGTCAATCGATGAGTAATAAATCTGAAATTAACTCATGACATCATAATGTATTACAAATACTAACGTCTACAAATCGCTAGATCTTATATCGGATAGATCTATGCAAATACTCTGAAAATACAATAACGTGAGTTACGCTTGTCGAGCAGAAGCGCTAATGAGATCGAGCATCCCTCTTAAACAGTGAACAGTATCTCCGTACAATAAAAGTGAACCTTTGCATTAAATTCATTATTTTGTACCGTACTTTGCATGGTATCCAATTCGAACAATACTCATTGCACCTACATTTCAAAGTTCAGTTGAAGATAGCAGGTTCCAGATTTGTACAAGGCGATGACAAAAGAACGAACTGTGTCTACGCCTGCTATAGCTGTAATTAGCAAAACATGCTTAATTTTGTATTTAGATTTTACACTGAAACTATATCCACGACTTATATTTGAAAGAACCATACTTTGAGTCTGTATGACTACGAGAAGAAAGGTATCCTATCAAAACACCTCAGAACTAAATCAACAGCTGACATTTTAGAAATTTTATCTAGGTGAATCACCATTACGTAGGGCACTCTAAATTATAACGTAAGTAATCTCCTGTACAATGTTGTTAATGTAAATCCATTGTATGAGAACCACAAAGTTCATTGTGCTTAGTTTTCCTACGTACTAAAGATGTAACATATGCACTTAGATATGCAGCTTGCATTGGAATGCAGGAACTATCTGGTTGGTGCGAATGAAATAACCGCCTTGACGCCTGGTGGGAAACACACCTCAGCAACGCAACACAGGTATCGACTGGGGTCACGCATATAACTCCACAAACTCTGTATACGTTCAGCAAACAGACTGGGGTACCCAGCCAGTCAGGAGGCAGTGTGTTGCTAAACATAGTCGTATGAAAGTGCACTATGGAGGACACACAATTGTGAATGATTTTTCTTTAGGAATTCAAACTGGGGCATTCTTCACCCAAGAGTTTGTGTGAATGAAATATCCGCACAAGGTGCGCCATGTCCAAGGGCCGAAAAATGAAAACTACATTACCTGGTTAATCAAAGTAATAGTCGTCTGCAGCTACACGGTTACCATTGCTTAGCCAAAGATTTTATTCTTTGGCGAAAGAAGTCTGGACATTACAATGCGAGGAAACCCTCAAGTGCATGTTGCACCGCTCGATCACCAGTGTAGGAAGAGTTTCCCTGACAAGAAGTGATCGGGATGCCGGAAGAAGTGACACTCAGTGGGAGACAGATTGGGGGATACGGTGGGCGAAGAAGAGTTTCATACTGCAACTCATGGAGAGCTTGCCCCGTATTTTGCGCGACGTGTGGGCGAGCATTGCCATGTGGAAGACACCAGGTCTATTGATCATTGCTGGAAGCTTGCGGACAATTTTAGGGTGCATTTCATAGAGTTCAGCACTGTAACAATCTGCAGTGATGGTTTCACCTTTCCTGAAAAGGACATGATGTATCACTCCAACCATAGAGAACGATTCCACCCGTGGGTGGAGAGGCGGTTTAGGACATGGTCCTGGATTTTGACCACGATCCAACCATTGTTCTGACCATTTACGATTGTTATAGCTGTTCCACTTTTTCTGAAGTAACATTCAGATGCTGAAAACTTTGCTTATTCTTTAAACTCAGAAAACTACACATTTCCAGACGGTGATTCTTGTTGGCAGGTGTCTACTCATGTAACACCTATGAGTCGAAATGTTTAACCTTACCGATCCAACGGAGTAGCCGACTGACAGTGGTATGTTGTATGACTAACTCGTCTGCAACAGCGGGGACACTTTCCGAAGGTCCGCCTCCACGGCGTTCCTGAGTACCAATATGCACAATATGAGAATTTTCGGATTTTCAAAAACTCATAAAGTATTAAGGAAGAATATATCAGCTTTCAAATTCTGTATACGTTCAATATATTTTGATATGTAATAGTGTACAAGAAATTATTTTTTTTATTTAATTCCTTCTGGGCGAAAAAGAGCCCTGAAAACTGGAATTGTTACTATTTTGACAATCACACTTAAATGCCATTTTGATCACTTCGATTACGTTTTAGATTTTTCATGCAAAGGACTAAATTTATGAAGCAGATAGATACTATTGGAAATAATTATTTTGTTTGAATATCCTATCATAAATCAGTCAGCAGATTTTACATTTCCCGTAAAAATTTGCTATCCCAAATGTTTGGATGCGCCACAAAACAAAAAATGGCCAACATTAAGGAATCAAGCAACCAAGCTGGACAATTTCAGATGCACTATACTCTAAATCTTGATTGAAGAAACGTTGAACTATTTTGGATAAACACAAGTATGTGATACTCTTTGATATTCGAGTATTTGTAGAGGTGCCCTACAGTATTTACAGTAAATACAACCCCCCCGCGACAATTTGTCTGGCTATACTGCTGTTTACAGTACTATTTTTCAGGATAGCAACTACGTCTACAGGGTACAAAGAACTCACAGTGTGTTTGAGCTGTATGATACTAAATTAATGCATTCACATTACTGTAAATCTCTTCAGGAACATTATTTTCAGTTTCACTACACGACAGTTCAATTAGATTGTAATTTTTGGGGCTGGATTATATATAGTCTACGCGAAATTACGTTCGCAACGCAATCTGATTCTCCGTGACTTGCGTTCATTTTGCGTTTTCCCTTACAGTTCCATTAAGTACAGCAAGTACAGACAATGAATATATAATGCAGTTCACCGCAACTAGATTGGAAAATTTGCGTTGCGTTGGCGCAGTGCGATATTTAATCAGGCCTTTGGATTGGTTATTTTTAGTATGTTTCTCTGTAACACTAGACACTTTTTTTTACAGTAGTTTCCACATTGAACTCATGCAGCATGTTCGGGCTTACATTACTTATACATACATTCGCAACCACCCTTGTTCCCTTCGATAACTAGGTGTTAACACCTGATGCCTGATCCCACATTATGACTGGACTCCGCTGGATCACTAACGGTTGATACGAACATATCAGATATTTGTTTCACACCCATTCGATTTCCATTGTCCATTAATAGTAGATCAATTTGACAGAAGTCTCTCTCGCAATATGTTGTACTCACAAGTAAAGTAATTACTGTACATACTAGTTTCGTCAGCTCCTGGGAACTTCTTGACCGCACTTATGTTTGTACGTCCAAGACCAAAACGCGTTCGATCAAAATCCAGTTGGAATCGTTTGATTAAAGATACCACTTATGCCGTATCTCACATTACCGGATGATTCCTATATGTCTGATTTGAAGACATATATATCATCTTGGAATTGAGCATAAGGTGTTCGACTTACCTCTGTTACTTCATGGTTCGAGCCGCTTATGCTGTACATTCTTCGTTGAAGTTCATCCACTAGGATGTGAATTAATTGGTTAGGATTTATTGTGACCTTCTCATTCATTACAAGGTCAATTGCTTTGAAAAGCATAGTGTGGCTGGCTGAGATAGCAGGATGTTTTCAGGCTCGTGATGCGCTGATTATCTTCCCCAGTTTTTGTTTTTTTCTGTTCGTCACTTTGTTCATTCATGCAACATTTGAGTAAATAATTCTACCAACATTAACAACATTTAGTTACTGTACGTAATTATATTAAGAATGATCACTGAATGGACGGTACAGCTGTACGAAATGCATGCGTTGTAGAATCTACCTATATGATATCACGAAATTCACCTACAAAAGATTTCTTGATGCGCTTCTGTTCAGACTATTTTTGCTAATCGAAAGATTTTACACGAGCACTAAACCCAGATTTTCTTACAAAAGGGTGACGGCTCTGCTCTGATATCTTCCGTTTGGCTTAATCTCACAGTTTACCCAACTGCTTCAAACCCACATTGTTCCTTGACATACGAGTACCTACGTGCTCCACAATCAATTTTTCCATTGAAAAAGTTGTGAATCTTTGGGGTGTAAGTAAAGGGGAAAAGCTCCAGTATGTTCGACGCTAGATTCCACGCTAGATTTCGACCTTCGGTCTTGCAGCTTATTGTTACAGATGTTAGAATCACTATTGTGATCCAACGAATCTTTTTTTTTGAAGTCATACAAGCTGTTACTACCTTATTTCCGTTGTTACAGAACAATGTAGTACCTTTTTCTCTTCAGTTTTAGTTCATGTTGGTTTAGGTTCACTCTCAACTAATTGTATCATTGACATCACTCGCAGGTGTAAGAATGCCCTCTAAAAGCTCTGTTTCGAGATCAGTGAAGGTTATACAAATCAACCTTTACTACAAAATAACCTTTTACAACAAAATAAAGGTAATTAATAACATACCTTCGTAGCTTTTTGTCAGCTGATCCAACAGAATATTAGATCGCGATTGTTCCTGTTGTACAATAGAAAACTGTTAGAGCACGAATGTGTTTCGGAGTAGCATACGTGATATCCATTGCACTATTGAAGTGAAGAAAGGATTCCGATTCCCATAACAGCGAGAACAATCTCTAGAATAGTGTTACGATTTCTTTCTCTGGAAATTATTTTCATACGCAAAATAAGGAAGAACTACAGTTAATCTGTCTTGTATTCTCACTGTTCGACGCGACATGTTCATACACTATATTTTGTTTCCGATGAAAACTTAATCTTACGGGAACGCCACATTTCTATATTTCTATATTTTTTACCTCAAATACGTTCGGGTTCACTTTTAACACTAGATATTCCATGATTAATTCTAAATGCTCCTGATTCTGGATAATATAGACAAATTTTGAAATAAACTTAGGATACTTTTAAAATACTCTGTTGAACAGCCAAGCAAAATTCAAATTAGATAAATTTCAAGAAACTGGAAAATTTGCTACAGGTAGATGTTAGTTTAAAACCTCACAACCACATTAAGATCTCTACGGACTGTGAGGGCCTCTGTTTTTATTTAAGTTGGCAGAGGGACGCAAGATCATTTGTAGCAGATAATCTTGCGCCGGATACCCAACTATGTGGATGAATTAATGGGTGACTGATGAGTGAGTGAATGAATGGTAAGTGAGTAAATGAATGGTAAGTGAGTAAATGAATGAACGAAAGGATGGCTGGATCCCAGCCGTCCTTGCCCTTTTTGGTAGATACTCCATCGTTGTCCTTTGGGGAAGTTGTTGAAAGTCTTTGGTACTTATTGACTAAGGTTGATTAGTCTCTTTGGATCAAGGCGACTGTCTTACAGATACGAATGGAAGTTGTAGTCATGACACTAGTGATAATACAGTTCTTGTAATAGCCCATTCTTCATTAACAATTGACAGTTTGTTTCAACTCTTTCTTGTGGCTCGTAACTATACAGAATAGCACTCAACAATTAATAGTTTTCATAGCACTCAACATTTGTAAATAAATAAAAATCGAACCACTTTTATACAATGTGAAATTGCCAACTTTCAAGTGTTGTACTAAAATGTTATTAATTGGTTGCGGTTATAAAATGAACATATACATCTGCAGTAGTGGATATAAAGCTCTCACACGAATCAGGTCGTTGGAGTTCATTGTAAATAATCAGCTCAGAATTGTTTCTGAAACGGTTTTGAAATTACTGAGATTAACACATTTTATTAGTGTTATATCAACATCTACGAAGAGCATAATAAAAATAATCAAGGCGTGTTCACGAAATTGAGATGACCTTTCCATGTAGTAGGGATCGTGATTGCAGAAAGTGATGACAATATTGCCGAAATGAACGTTGTAAAGTATATTGGGTACTTAAAAACGTTATCGAAATTATTACTTTGCCCTCGGCTAACTGAGCTTGAGATCTTTACTGTGATGATCAGGTTATAGGTCCTTTTCAAAACGTAGTAGAAGATAGTTGAAGTGCCTGCTTTAAGAAACTGGGCTTAATGCACATCAGGTGAGGCTACACCCAACTTGTAAAACAAACTTGGCCTAGGGTAGCGAAAGCCACTCTAGCAAATCTGTTCAGACTGCTAATAAGAAAAAAACTGGTACTATTGCGCAACGCAATTTATTTCATTTGAACAGTTTAAAATAGTATGTTCATATGTATATCTTAGTGTAACCACAAACAATCTTTTACATGTACTTTCAAAGTTAACATCTTAATGATACAATTATTATCAAACAAGTCATGAATCATTTTTGGCCATAAACAATTTGGTTCGAGCTTAGCTAAACATATATATTATATACACGGTGTAAGATAAGTAGGTGAGGAAGCGAAGCAGCCAAACATGTTCGCCACTAGGATCGCTGCCAACTGCGGGCCTAAATAGGGTAACCTAAAATATATAAATACTGGATATTGTATCAGTCGCTATTTCTACAGCACAACAAACTAATTACAAAAGGGGTTCTAGACTCAATTGTACTTCTATGCTATAGTGTGATGTATACATAACAAATTTGGGAGTATACCTTATTTACAATAAAAGTTCGTTTTTTAAAGTAGTAAAGAGTTTATGTATCTTTCTATACACGTTAGAAGACAATTTATCATATTAGATCCTGAAAGATGTTTTGGTATGTTTTTCTTATTGACAAGAATTTTTAATGCATTCCCATTCCACGTACAAAGCTCCCTGTTAAAATTTTAACATTCATGAATAGAACACCGTTTATTGCCTTGAATTTTTTTAGTGTTTTATTTTTTAATTTTCTAGTAGAAGAGACAGTTATATTTAATTTAATTTAGTTAAAAATTATGGCTGTACTCAATGACATGTCGTCTATATACAAAATATTATCTTCCACTTGGGAAATGATAATATAGAATCAATGAAAAATGTTACATAATTCCAGGCTTTTCTTTAGTATACGTCGGACGCTCCATTTATAAGCAGAAACAGAACAGTCACAGGTGGTGTCAGGTTAAACGTGATACTGAACGTGTCTTTTGTAGCAACATACGTAATGGTAATATGTAAATTAACATGTCACCATGATGTATCATTACCATGATTCCGATTCATGTTCTTGTGAATTATTTCGTTCGGAGAAATCATGCTCGGCGTAAGCTAAAGTAATACCTAATTCCAAATTGCAAAAACTAAAAAGATGGCTACTCTACAAAAACTCCCCTGGATCTTTCAAAAGATTGACGTTTATGTTAGGTTGGGTTACCCTAACTTCTATTCGTTACAGTCATCTTTAACTGGGCTTAACGTCTTTAGTACTTCGCTGGTCCGAAATAATGTAGGCCTACTAAGCATTGCGATTTCTCGTCCGTTGCATAGCCTGCATAATGGGTCATTCTTGATTCTATAAATACCTAACAAAAGTCGTTAACCCAAAAAGTGTTACGAAGATCCATAAATCATTATTATTTCGTTAAATACACACTCGAGTTACAGGGCAGCATGCGGACGAATTCTATTCTGATTTATGAATGACATGTTTGCTACAAAAATCACAAACATAATGTCGAAAAAACGAAGACGGTTTAGGTAAAGTTTGATGAGATACTTTTCTTCTTTCTACACGATGCACATGACGTTTCACGCTGACTCCATGTGCTCACCCCAACCTGGAAGCAGGCAAATAATGTAAAATGCGTTTCGCTCTTTCAATCTAATTTCACACTTGCATGCCTCGAAACTTAGTTATATTTTGTGGACTACAAAATAAAATGTACCCGAGAATTATTTGTGTAGTGTATTCTTCCGCTAACAAGTAAGTCGAGAATTGAAGCATACAACCGAATAACGCTGTATGGCACATTGCGGAATGTGCTGAGTTACCATTTGAATCATTCTGTACGGAAAATGACAGGCATATACTGAAAGGTTCTTTTCGCCATTAGTCAAGAGATGGATAACACTAGTATGCATGGGCGGATTTTTGGAGGGCATTCCCCGTAATTTCAGAATGACTTTAAATGTTTCATTCTAAACGATAGCTTTTAAAGTGAGTGTCCCCCTCCCAGGTCCCTATCGTGCACCCAAGGGTCTCTCCCCTAAATCCGCCCATGCTAGTATGCTGGCAAACTGGTCTCTTAGCGGAACAACGCTGTATGTGCAAGAAAGAAAGCGGACGGCAGCGAAGTCAAGTTATCTGCTGCATTGTGCCATACAGCGTTATTCGGCGGAAAGCTACAATTTTAGTATACCTTCACCTTAACCGAAATATTACCTATTTATTTAACAATATCCAGATACAGGGCAATTTCAGTTATTTTACAATGGATATATTTGATAACTAATAACATGGAAAAAAGATTTTGGAAAGAATTGGCCCTGGCTTTATTCAGGTACAATTTAATATTTGCCTCGAATAGTCGAGGGAATGCTCAGTCAGGATAGCCGGTACCGGAAATAAAACCCGGGTCTTACCGATTACAAGGCGAGCACTCTACAGATTGCTCTACGTCTAGTTTACATTATGCCTACTTTGTTGAAAATAAAAGAACTTCTCAGGTTAATGATTAAATTCACGTCGAGAATTTTAATTATATATATTACCATAAGGTGACCTTTGTTGCCATGAAGACAAATATTTTACACAATAATCTCGTGGTGAATTTGGATGATTTATATACTTCCAAGGTGTGTCATAGTAAAATAAATAAATGAAGATTGTTGAAATTACGCAATGTATAGACTTTGGGTTCTCCACTGTATAACATGATTTTACCTAATCTAACCTTACACTAACATAACCAACTATTACTTACTTACTTATCCGGCTCCTTGGACCGTAGTCGATCCTTCGCCTCCTCAATCCTTGCCTTCCATTCTTCTCTCTCCTGTGCGATCCTTCTCCACCCAC